>JASDQU010751425.1:27258-41612 GCA_032191745.1 Picea mariana | reverse complement strand
GATATCGACATTCCAGGGATCCTAAGGAAAAGGCGTCTATGCATTTCGACATTTGGAATTCTGAAATTGCGAAAGGAGAAGACCCGGGGAGAATAGCATTTTGACATTCTGGGTTTTGAAAATTTGGGAGTCAAGTGGACAAAGGGTCTATACATTTTAGTGTTTGGAACCTTGAAATTGCAAAGAGGAAGGAGGAGACCGGGACATTTCCATTTCGGTAATCCGGGATTCGGTATTTCGAGAGTTAAGAGGAAAAAGGGCTGGGAGTTTCACACTGGGAAACCCCAAAATAGGATTGTGGTCTTATGAGAAGTGGTCACATGGACCAAGGCCTAGCCCAAGGGGCTAATCAGAGCTGAAGTTGTTTCAGAATATTGGCATTTCGGTGATCAGAAGGTTAAGAGGTCAGAGATTTTGACAATGGGACACAGAGGGTTCTGAAACCCAAGAATTCCATTCAAGAGAAGTTCATGGTCGTGTACAGAAGACTGTAAGGAGAATAGAAGGACCTGTGGATCGATTTGATGGAGATTCCAGAGAATCAAAATAGTTAATTCAGCTCGAGGGAAATTATTGAACGATCCTTAGACTGGGAGATCTGGTGCGGGACCTGTCGAGGAGGCAGGGGGCGTGTGTTGAGAATGACTGCATCGTCAAACACCCTAGTTTTCATGCTCCAACCTGAAGGAATCTCGAACTTCCCAATTCTTCGGCTCCAACCTGAAGGATGATAAAAACCCCTTTCCTTGCCCCGTCCAACCACTCAAAAATATAAATGTAGGCAACCCGTCACTACCACTGAATCAATCAACCTGTAATTGATATGTTGTTGTCACTAATGCTATACTTCATTAAATGTTACCACTTAAACCCTCATACCAAGATCCACAAAAATGTCTTCCAAATMAAATACTCATGAAATATTAATACATTTCTATGTTGGACTACTGCAGAATATAGACCCTAACATACAAAGTAAACCATACCTTTCAAACTGTAGCTGACCTACTGGATTTGATATTATGAAATTTAGTTTTATCAATAGATTTGTGCCCTGTGCTATGTAAACTCGTGGATGTCCACACTCAGTCCCACTATGGCTCGCAGATGTTCACACCATACTTCCTCTACAACTCGCAGATTTATTTTCTTCTTTGTGTGTCCACATTTTCCTTTACTGAATCTTGTGTATGTCTGCACTTATTTAAGTCTTCAACTCATGGATGTCTGCACTCTTCCTTCACTACAAATCGCGGATAACCTCAAGAAAACCATAAAACAGTAAGCTCAACTTTGTCCCTTCGGCTCCTACAACTTCTCTCTTCACTGAACGTCACTGCTTCAGACTCACTACTTCAAATTTGTCAATTATACCTTCCCATAATACTTTACAAAATAGATATTCAATGTGACCAATAGGTGTTAATAAGATTCTATCAAAGTCTTATTTATACTTTTCAAGTGACTTCCTTTAGGGGATAGCTTGAAACTATTTTACCCTTTTTCCTTATTTTAGGGCTAACCTACACTCTCTTGTTGCAACCACTTTACCCTTAATTAAATTCTTGTTGCAACTACTTTACCCTTAATAAATGACCTGTAACTTCTTGTTAACCTTCTAGAGGCTTCTAGATCATTCTTTGGGGTCCTCAACTTCACAAGGCCATAAATCCTCAACTGCGAGGAACCACATGGGGTACCACATATCATCGAAAATGACATGATACATATTGTCAATCCATGAATGAGTTACCTACATTTACACTATCCTTCATGTCCTTTTCCCTTGATCAAATGCATATTTCATAACCATGCCTTTAAGGCTTCTTGACTTCTTCAAGGGTTGAATCAATGACAACCAAAATTTCAACAATATCCCCCTTTGGAATTGATGGCAACACTCTGATGCAACACCTCAACACTGATGGCATGGAAGCGCATATGCACATGCTTATGACCCCCCCGTGACCATCACTCCATCTGTCTTTATACCTATGATATTTCTCTTTGTTTCCATGCATTTTCTCATTCTCTCCCCCTTTGAAATCAATGGAAAAGAGTAACTTTCCTTGGGGTTGTTCCCCTTATCTAAACTCACCTTGGGGATGATCCCCCTATATGCAAGCTTCATATCATGCTATTGAATTTTTGTCTTCATGGTGCTTCCTTGTGTAAAACATTGACATATATTAAAAGAATTCAATATTTCTTGACTCCAAGTCTTTGTCAAAGATACTCAAAATTATCCCTCGAAAGAGTTTTGGTGAAGATATCTACAATGTGCTCTTTTGTCCCAATTTACTCTAGTTTGATGTTCTTCTCTGTAGCCTGTTCCCATAGAAGGTGATACTTGATTAGAATGTGTTTCATCTTGGAATGCATCAATATATTATTTGAGATACTGATAGCACTAGTGTTATCACAAAATATCAGAATGGGCTCATCATAGTCCACTTGTATATCCTGCAAAGTTTGTTTCATCCAGAGGACTAGAGTAAAACACACTCCTGCTAAATTATATCTTTCTTCTATTGTAGAAAATGATATCGATGACTTCTTCTTGCTTAACCAAGATACTAGACACTCACCCAAATAGAAAGTTGCTACATTGGTACTTATTATCTCGTCAATGCTTCCGACCCAATCTACATATGTATAAGAAACTAGAGATAGTGAATTTTCTTTTGGATATCATAACCCATAGTCTTTTGTTTCTTTGAGATATCTGAATAGTCTCGTTACTACCATAACATGTGTTTCCTTTGGTTTTGCTTGAAATATCGCTACCTGTACAACTGCTTGCATCATATCCGGTATTGATGATGTCATATAAGTAAGTTTTCAATCATTTATTTGTAGAGTCTTTGATCTGCATCCTTGGATTCATATTCTTTTCTCAAATTGCAACTGGTTTGCATAAGAGTACTTACGGTCTTACAATCTTCCATTCCAAAATTTTTTAGCATTTCTTTTATATACTTGGTATGTGAAATAAATATACCTGGATCATGCTGATATATATGAATTCACAAAAATAAAGTCAAATCACCAAGAAAAGACATTTCGAACTCATTATGCATGTCTTTAGAAAACTTCTGAATTATCCTGTCATCATCTCTTCCAAAAATAATGTCATCAACATAAACTTCAATTATTAATATGCTATCTTGATCTACCTTTATCTAGAGATTATTGGCTGCATTGCCTTTCGTGAACCGTTGCTACTATAAATAATTGTCCAACCTTGTGTATCATGCTTTGGGGAATTTCGTGAGACCATACAATGATTTCTTCAACTTGCAAACATAATCTTCCCTTTCTGACAGCTGAAATTCTTCTGGCTTCTCGATGTAAACTTTTTCTTCTAACTCTCCATTTAGGAAGGTCAATTTCACGTCCATCTGATATACCTTGATCTTCTTTGAACATGCATAATCTAAGATTAATCTAATTTCTTCCACTTTGGAAACCGGGGAAAATGTCTCTTAGAAGTCTATTCCCTCAACCTGGGCATACCCTTTGCATACTAGCCTTGATTTATTTCTTGTTTCCTGTCCACTCTCATTCAACTTGTTCTAAAATACCCATTTTGTGCCAATCATGTTCTTGTATTTCAATCTAGGAACACTTTCCCATGTGTCATTCTACTGTATTTGATCCAATTCTTCATATATAGCCTTGATCCAGTGTTCATCATTGATGGCCTCTTCAAAACTCATTGGTTCAACTGTAGATAACAATGCTAGGTGTTGTTGTTCTGGTGAAATTCTTCTTCTTTGGGTTTCAACTCCTGCATATTTATTCCCAATAATATGTTCTAGTGGATTCCTTTTTTGTACTCATCGGCTAGGTGTCTTAGGAGGTATATGTTTCTCATATTTCTCTTCTTCTACTTTTGGTTGCTCTTCATCTTCTACTTCTTCTTCTACTTCTTCTTCTTTTATATCTTCCTCATCATCCTTCTCTTCTAATTCTTTGATTCCTTCTTTGTCCTTCTATACATCTATCTCATCAATCATTACATTGATTCTTTCCACAATTTTGTTGAGTCTTGTACTGGAAAATTTATGTCCTTTTCTTTTGCTTGAATACCCAACTAGTATGCCTTTTTCAACTCAAGTGTCAAATTTTCCAAGCCTGCCATCTTCTCTTTTGATATAACATTTGTTTCCAAATACTATAAAATGCTTCACATTTTTTGGTCTTCCTTTCCATAACTCGTAGGGAGTCTTATCATTGTTACTTCTAAGCCTTCCCCAGTTTAGGATGTGAACTAATGTATGAAMTGCTTGTGCCCAAAATATGTCACTCAACTTGGAATATTTCAACATGGTTCTCGTCATTTCCTATACTATTTTATTCTTCCTTTCGACCACTCCATTTTGYTAAGGTGTCCTTGTTGTCGAGAACTGTCTCTTTATTCCATGCTCACCACAAAAATCCATGAATTTCTTTGATGTAAAATATACTCCATTTTCTGATCTCAAACACTTGATTTTCAAATCYATATCGGTCTCAACCATCTCTTTATATATCTTGAAGTGTTCAAATGCATATGACTTCTTCCTGAGAAAACAAACTGGAATCATTCATGTGYAGTTGTCGACTAGTAGCATAAATTACTGTTCACCATTTAATYCATTTGTTCTTGTAGGTACACATAGATCAGTGTGTACGATATCCAATGGTTTTTTTGTGAAGTACTCTTTTGATTTGAACTTGGTCTCAGTTTGTTTTCCTTGTAGAAAATGGTCACATAGTGTATTTGTTGGCTTTGAGATCTCAATAATTTCTTTCACTACTTCCTTTCTGCTAATTTTGACAAGGTTATCAAAGTTCATGTGACCCATCCTTCTGTGCCAGAGCCAACTATAATTTTCCTTTCCTAAGAAACATTTTCCCCTACAAATATCATTGAGGAAATATATGTTGTTTTGGGTTCTTCTAGTTGTATCCACCAATTTTCCTAATCCTTCTTTTATGATCTCGCAATTTTATGAGTCAAACAAAAGTTTGTGTCGTTGATCATTCATTTTACTAACACTCAGAAGATTGTGATTCATATCTTCGACCAATAGAATAGTTTTTTCCTTGGAATATTTGCTCCCAATCTTGATTGTGCCTCTACTTATTAGTCTGGTTGAGTTATCATTTCCAAATGAAACTGATCCATCTCATTCCTTCTTTAGATTCAAAAACTTGTTCTTGTCACCTATCATATTCTTCGAACAACCGTTGTCAACATACCACCCACTTTTCTTCTATTGCGCTTGTAGATCAAGTGAGCATTATTCAATGTTGAATTGATATTTTTTTCTTCTCCATATCCTTTGTGGTTCATGTTTATGGTTGTTGATATTTTTCTTTGGTTCCTTTGAAGGAACAGTCAGTCTACAATCTTTGGCCATCTATCCAATATTGTTGCACTTGTATCATTCTATTTCATTACTTAGTGAACCAAAAATGTTGTGATTTTTTTTTTGTGCTTCATCTAACTTTCTAGGATAAATGTTGTTTGAATAGCCTTCATAGTTGCTTCTATTTTTGGCATAGGCTGTAGAGTTTTCATCCTTGTGACCAAAATTGTTACAAGAATAACATAAACCAAGAAAAATAGTTTGATACCTGGATGTAAGGGGTCTTATGAATGTTGTTTCTCTTATGAATCCTTCTTCTTCTTTAGATCTTGTTAAATGATGGTTCTGTGTTCTGAATCTTCTAGGTGGTCCAGTTCCTATGTGATTTTCTTCTTGAGTAACTCTGACTATTTCTACATAGGTGACATTTTTAGACTCTTGTTCTGTAGTCTTGGAGCTTGAACCTTTCTCAATTTTCATTTGTTTGTATCCTATCCTAGACCTATCATAGTATGGCCTTTGACTGATAATGATCTCATCCAATTTTTTGGTGCTATTCTGGTACATATCTTTCTTCTGAAGATCTTTTCTTAGGGTAACCATTTCTGCTCCCAAGATTTCAATCATCTTCTCTTTATCTTCTAACTATTTTCTGAGTGTTTCTTCAATCCTTTTGTCTTCTTTTACATGGATATTTATCTTCATGATTATATGATTGATTTATTCTGAGTTCAAATTTTGAGATCCTTCTTTCTTCTTTAACTCTTCTTTGAGTGACTTGATTTTATTTCTTTCTTTCCCTAGTTATTCTAAGGCATTGATTAATTCTTATGTGATATTGACTTGAACTTCTTCATCAAAATATTCATAATATTCTTCATCATCTTATACTACCATCAATAATACTCTTTTTGAATCATTGTCACTATCATCTTCCTCATCTGATGAATAGTTGTCTTACTTTGAGTAGAAAATTTTCTTGAATAATTTTTTTTTGTTCTTTCTCTTGTCTCCCTTTTTTATTTTTATTTTTCTTCTTAGGATCTTCTTCTTCATCACTACCTTTGTTCTTATCTTAAGGAAATTTAGAAGTAAAATGACCAATACCATCATAGTTAAAACAATTCAATGGAAGCATACCTTTGTATTTGTCAGTTCCTCTTTTTAATTTCCTTATGAAGTTTTCCACTTCTTCATCTTCCTCTGAATCATCGCTATAGCTACAATTTGGTTTTGATTTATTTTTTTTGTTTATTAGTCTTCTTGGATGCTTTCAATGTTGCTTCCTCTGTGACTAGGTTCTCTTGTTCTATCCTCATTTAATAAGCTGTGAATATTCCATGTAGCTCATCCATTCTCAAACTATCAATGTATGTTCTTTCTTCTAGAGATGATATCTTAGTATCAAATCTCATAGGTAGAGATCTGAGAGCCTTTTGAATGACCATTCACTCATCAAATTCTTATCCCATTCCTGTAATAGTGTTCACTATTTCATAAACTTGAAGAAATTAGGCTACAATGTCTTCACCTTCCTTCATCACCAGTTTCTCAAACTTGGCTCTAAGGGTTTGAAGCTTAGCTCCCTTGACTTTGGTATCTCCTTCATAACTATTTTGAAGTTTATCCCAAAGATACTTTGTGGTCTTGCAATGCATAACTTTGAAAAATATATCCAGACTACTTAGAATGGTGCCTTTATCCTTTGAGTTGTTTTCACTGAGTTTCTTTCCATATTTGTTAGTTGGGGGAGTGGTTGGTACTGAATATTCGTCTACTACTGACAATCAAACATCAAATCCTTGTGCCTATAAAAAGGTTTGCATCCTTTTACTCCAAAAGGCACAATGTTTTCCATCAAACCTTGGTGCTCCAATATTAATGTATTCCATGATCTCCTTCCAGTGGTTAAACTGTTTTTTGAAGGACCTTCTCTAATACCAATTGTTGGAATACTGAGAGGAGGGGGGGGTGAATCAGTATGAGTACTTTATTACCACTTGTAACCACAATGTGTATTCTTTAACTTTATGAGAAATATTCAATAGTTTAACATTAGCATTTAATGTATCATCAACAATATAAATCTACCATGAACAATAATCAGCCAAAAACACATAGTGCACCATAATTTTATGTGGAAACCCAATGCAGGAGAAAACCACATAATGATTTTCTTATATTTCAGAAGAAATACATTCATAAGAAGCACCAATTTTCTTATTTTCCAGCTACAACTGGAAGGAGGCTACAACCCCCTAGTTTTCAGGCTCCAACCTAAAGTAAGCTCCAACTCCCCAATTCTCTAGCACCTACTGGAAGGAGGATACAACCCCCTTTCCTTTCCCCATCCAACCACCCATAAATATAAATGTAGGAAACATGTCACTACCACTGAATCAATCAACTTGTTACTGATATTTCACTATCACTGCCACAACCTGTCACTATTGTTATACTTCCTCAACTATTACCACTCAAACCCTTATGCCTCAAAACCTCATACCAAGATCCACAAGAATGTCTTCCAAATCAAATACTCATGGACTAATAAGACATTTATGTTTTATACTACTGCAAAATATAGACCCTAACATACATAGTAAACAATACTTCTCAAATTGTAGCTGACCTAATGGATTAATTGTTCTTCTAAACTTCATTTTTCTCAACATATCTTCACCCTGTGCTATATAAAATTGTGGATGTTTGTGCTCTATCCCATTATGTATTGTATATGTTCATGCCCTACTTCCTCTACAAATAAAAAATTTCTTTGCTTCTCTGTGCGTTCGCATTTCCCTTCATTGAACCCTACATATGTCCACACTTCTCTAAGTCTGCAACTCACAGATGTGCGTGCTCTTCCTTCATTGAAACTTGAGGATAACCTCAAGAAAACCCTCTAAATGTAAGCTCAACTTCGTCCCTTCGGATCCTACTACTTCCTTTTTTAATAAACTTCGTTGCCTCAAAATTATTTCTTCATATATGTCAATTATACCTACCCATAACACTTTACAACATATATATTCAATGTGCTCAATAGGTGTTAATAAGAGTCCCTTGAAGTCTTATTTATACTTTTCAAGTGACTTCATTTAGGGGATAGCTTGTAACATTTTTACCACTTTTCCTTATTTTAGGGATACCCCACACTCTCTTGTTGTAACCACTTTACCCTTAATTAAATTCTTRTTGCAACTGCTTTACCCTTAATAAATGACCTGTAACATTTTGTTGACCTTCTAGGGGCTTCTAGATCATTCTTCGGGGTCCTCAAACTTCACAAGGCCATAACTCCTCAACCRTGAGGAACCATGTGGCATACCACATATCATCAGAAATGACATGATATATATTTTCCATCCATGAATGCATTACCTGCATTTACATTTTTCATCATTCCCTTTTTCCTCRAGCAACTGTGGGTTTCATAACCATACGTTTGAGGMTTCYCAACTTCTTCARGGGTTGACATTTCAACACATCTCCCTGAAAACATGTTATTAAATGACCTCTTCAATTTTCCAATATAGGTCTTTGAATTGGCTCTTACAAATAACATAATGTTTTTCTTCATTGGTTGGTTTTAAGCCAACCTAGAAATGGATATCATAGATCCATAAAATGTTCTATTTAGATAGAGAAGAGGATCCATATATTATTATTTGTAAAAATAAATCGTTTCCTACAGTCATCCAAAATACATCCATGAATTAAATCCACCAATATTCCAACAAGAAAATTGAAGATACAAAAAAGTCAATCAAGATAGTGCAAACCGACTAGTTGAAGGGAAAATTGAAAAACAATGAATTAAAATTCCCAAGTAACTGAAGTAATTCAATTGGGAAAGAGAGAATGACCATGTAAGTGAATTTGACTAGAAATGCGAGGAATAGACTAATGAGTAAATTCAAATAGGAACGAGTTAGGTCGATCTTAAATGAGAGTAATTCAACCAGTTAGAAGTTGAATCGACCAGGTAATGATTCGACCAAGAAGGTGAGTTGACTAGGTGAGGAATCAACTAGCAACAAAATTAAGTCAACCAAGCAAATGGAAATCAACCAAGAGTGTAAAATAATTTGACAATGTAAGTATAAGTCTACTAGGCTAGAATGAATCGACCAATGGAAGAGTAAGTAGACTAGGGGAGATACAATCGACCAACAAGAGTGGAAACTTGAAAAGATAGTGAAAAATTCGAACCTTGAGAGAAAAATCGACTCAAATAATTGATTCATGGTACAAAGAGAAAGGAAGATTTCAAATAATGAGAAATTGACCTAGTAGAGTATAGAATCACCTAGGAAGTGAGAAATAAACCCAACAATGTATAGAGTTTCGAAATCAAGTGAGAATCGACCCAGAAAAGTGGGAAAAATGTCCAAAGGACTTGTAAAACATCCCAGAAAAGTGAGAAAATGTCCCAAGAAATTTCGCAACAACCCAATCAATCGAAAAATGTCCCAAGTAATTGAAAAATGAATTTTACCAAGAGACAATTCCAATGTCCTCAACATATGAGAATGCCTATAATTTTGAGGTCAAATTGGAAACCAAGCTAATAAATGAAAAAAACCACTTAATGACAAGGTAAATCAAACCATGGGCATCACAAAGTTGTTGGCCTCATATAAAATGCATGGGAAGGGATTTATGAGTGTTGCTAATAGAAACACAATGATTACTTTCTTCATTTTCCTTAGTAATTCAATTGAAAGAAGCATTAAAACATATTGGAATCGATACATTATCTCAAAACTAAAGAAAACAACAAAATTGTATCTCACACAATGAAATCAAACACAAGAAATCACCATGAACTCATAATTTTTCACTGGAAACCTAAATGGGGAAACCAACTTTGAATGGGGCTCAATATTTTCATTATGGAAATCTTTGTTTACAATTCATTTAATTCTCTTTCTGCATCCTCCTATCCTTGGAAAAAAAATCCCATCGAGAATGAGACTAAGGGGGGAAATAGGGAGAGCTAGGGGGTAGGGGGAAGGACAACAACCACGCCCCTTCACTTCCCATTCCTCATCCTTCTCTCTTGATTCATTTTATTATTACATTCAATTTTCTATTTTTCCTCTCGCATTCTCATTTTTGTCTTATTCAACATTCACATTTACATTTCTTACGCAGTTTATTAACCTTCATGAATTTCCAATTTAATCTTGAATGTACTGAGTCTTACACCCATTTTTCGGTTCAGATCCAATTCGGATCACACCTCCCCATTGAGAGGATTTTTGGTCTCAAAAAACTCAATGAAACCAATCCAAATCAATGTTCATTCTATCTTCTTCTTTGGAATGTGGATCTAACTATGGATCCTAGCAACAACTTTGACTTTGGATCTAGCTTTATCTCATGGCCTTGGCTACTGGCTCTAGAACTTGGCTATGGTTCTAGCTCTCTTGTTCTTGTTGAATAAAATATTTCCATTTATGTCAAAGGTTAGAAAGTGGATTAAATATAAATGTGACCTTTGTTGGACAACTGAGAGGGGGGGGGAGGGGTGAATCAATTGTTACTGAGCTTAAACAATTATGCTTACTTAAAACTCTTTAGACAACATTTAATGACATCACAATAATGCAGGGACGTAAGCAATAGAACATTCAACATTAGCCACACATATGAGATACACAGAGACAGATATTTCATGAGGAAACCCATACATGGTAAAAACCTCTCCTTCTTTATATGATAAGTAATATTTACATTCTTTACATTATCATACATATGAGCACCAACTCATAATGAGGCTACAACCTCTGTTTTGCAAGCTTCTTGTTGTTGAGAGCACCAACTCTCTGGCTTCTCTAGCATCAACTAGGAGGAATCACCAACTCCCTGGTTTCTCTAGCTCCAACTAGAAGGAAGCACCAACTCCTCGATTTCTCTAGCACCAACTATAAAGAAGCTACAACTTCCTGGTTTCTATAGCACCAACTAGAAGGAAGTACCAACTCCCCAGTTTCTCTAACACCAACTAGAAGGAAGCTACAACTCCCTGGTTTCTCTAGCACCAACTAGAAGGAAGCACCAACTCCCCGGTTTCTCTAGCACCAACTATAAGGAAGCTACAACTCCCTGTGTTCAAGCACCCACTTGAACCTCTGAGGACCATAGTCCTCCCTAGCGCCTCCCTACCACCCTGAAATATAATTTTTTGCTAATGAAACTTATCACAGTGATTCAATATTTATCATTGGCTTACCAAACTTATCACTATTTAGCTATGCTTCTCTGCTCTCCTGTATCAGTGTCTCTTTGTCTGCATCTTCTTGGGATTTTTGATCTTCTATTTTTCCCTACAAGAGCACCTCATCCTTCCTTTAGAGTCTCACTGTCTTGCTCCACACATGCCTTGTGCTTTCTGTGCTTTTTCCTTTTATGATCTATGCACCATGTCCATTCAATGCTCCATTCGTCTTCTCTGTATTTCAGTTGTTGCACACTCCTCCTTCTACACTCCTGAATCCCTCTCAAAAATAGCAACCCCCATATCTTCTCTGTTTTTCATACTTATAGTCTTTGTGCACCTTGTGCATGTTGTCCCGCCATGCTTCTACATGCTCTCTCATGTCGAGTACTCTATCTATTCATCATGGCAACTCTTCAGCTTCTCTAGAAGTTAGATCCATATGTCAATTGCCTCTATGAACAATCTTCATTCCACTGGCAGATTCCTAGAGACTCTTCACCTCCTCTGATGATCACACAGAAGTCTCTTCAAGTCCTCTCATAGAAACCATTAGTAGTTTCTAGTAGTTACACTGTGAACCTCCAAATACCTCTTCAGCAACTGAATCACCACTGATCAATTAACTGTGAAGAGAACCAGTATCCCTTCGATCATAATTAAATTCTTCTTCACCGTTGGATGGAGTTTGTAGGGTCTTTTGCGTTTTAATTCATATGCCCACTCGTTGTGACCAAGCGCTAAATAGAGTTTTAATTTCATGATCTCACATCTCGACATTCCTGTGATAAATGATCTCAACACTCCAAGTCATGATCACCAAGACTCTGAGATGGAGCTTAGCACCGCTAGCTTCTTCCCTTCACGTGACCATCGATGGTGACCACAGGCTGCGCCAAAAAGCACTTCGTATTTCATGAATTTATAAACTTCATCAAGCCTGATCAACGGTCGAGATCTCTGATGATCCGACGGTCTAGATCTCATCATGATCTTGCATATCACGATTCCTATGATGAAGGGTCTTGATGCTCCAAGTCACGATCGCCGAGACTCCGAGATGGAGCTTAACACCACTAGCTCCTTCCTCTATCTTTTGCAGATGTAACCACTGGCTGTGACCACAGCCTTATTCGAAAATGCATTTCAGACTTTCGCATCTCAGGTATTCTGTGATGAGTCCTCTCAACTCTCCATGTCACGAACTCTGAAATAGGGCTTGGCTTCTCTATCTCTCGACAATGTAACCATAAGATATGACCACTCGCCAATCAAATGAGAACTTCGCTCCTTTGACTTTCTAGTCAGTGAAATGATGATATTTCGCCATGTGTCCTCTGGATCCAATGGTCCATGACTATCCTCGATGGACGGTCAGGATTCCTTCATTGTTTTGGAGAGTTGGATGACTCTTGGTCTTATCTGCCTTGTAGCTTCACCATATCTAATGGCATTTGTTCCTTCGTAATTACTCCAGATCTGACGACCTAGATCTTATCATGATTTCACCACTTCACAAGCCTTCTTCATGCCTGATCAACGGTCCACAATCCTTGGTGATCTAACGGTCCAGATCTTTTCGTGATCTCGCATATCGCGAGTTTGAACCTCTTTCCTTTGGATTTCCTGATCTACGAAACTTTGAAACAAAACCTTTGTCGTTCACTATGTTTCCTTCTTGAATCAACTCTCAAGATTGTTATCGCGATTTCACATATCACAAGTTTGAACCTCTTTCCTTTGGATTTCCCGATCTTCGAAACTACGAAACAAAATCTTTGTCGTTCACCATGTGTCCTTCTTGAATCAACTATCCTTCCTTGCCTGGCCATTTGTCATCGTTGTTTTTGTTCTTGCCATCAATGACAAGCATGCTCTTCTTGTAAACATGCCAATAATATCCCCCTTTGGCATTGATGGAAACCCTGAATGGTTGCGCTAATCTGTTTGGACCTCCCACTGTAGCATCTAGTCCGGACCACTCCTTTTCTCCCCCTTTGACATCAATGTCAAAGAAAACAAGCTCCCCCTGAGTTATTGCAGTATGTTTAGGAGGTATCATATGTTCAACCAATACAAACTCCCCCTAACAGGATGGACTTGCTTAGATGTGAGATGGGATGACACCCAACTTCTGTCAAAGATATTCAAATGGTGTCTTGGCTAGGGGTTTAGTAAATATGTCTGCAATTTGTTCTGTGGTTGGAATGTAATGGACCTTAACAACCTTATTGGTGACCTTCTCTCTCAGAAAATGGTATTTTATGGGAATATGCTTGGTCTTGGAGTGGAGTACAGGATTCTTAGACACACTGATGGCACTAGTGTTATCACAATGAATTGAGATCGGTGCTGTGTATTTTACCTCCAAGTCTGCAAGTGTCTGAATCATCCATAATACCTGAGTGCAAAAGGTAGCAGCAACAATGTACTCTGCCTCTGTAGTCGATAAAGAAAGGGAACTTTGCTTTTTACTAAGCCATGCTACTAACGAGTCACCCAGGAAGAATGCTCCTCCACCGGTGCTTTTTCTCTCATCAATACAGTTTTCCCAATCTGCATTTGAATAAGCAATTAACTGAAAATTCTGATTTCTGGGATACCATAGACCATAAGTCATTGTTTCTTTAAAATACTTGAATATCCTTTTGACAGCTAGAAAATGACTCTGTTTAGGTGTAGACTGATATCTTCCTACCATTCCAACAACATGCATTATGTCTGGGCGAGATGTTGTGATGTACAAAAGGCTACCTATCATTGACCTATAT
>JASDQU010751424.1:18387-44520 GCA_032191745.1 Picea mariana | reverse complement strand
TGTCTTTTTCTCCAATCTTGTATTGTAGGTTTTTGTAATGTCTTTGAGATATTGACTGATGTATTAGGGTTTTTATGCATATGTTTAATAATATTGATGATGAGATGTGATTAACATTGCTATGATCCCAGTGACTGATGAGCCCATGGAGGGCATAACTTTTGATGTGCAAGACCATGCCCGACGGACAGGTACCATTTAGACCGGTACACATGAGGAGATGACCAGTTCGGACCTCCATGGGGCTGAAGAGCCCACTAGATGGATGTTGAGACCCCATCAGGGGGTAGATATAGGATGGAAATGGATCAGGGCTTTTGCACCAGAGAGGAAGAGGATGTTCCATCAGAGGCACGTTGGCAGGACTAGACCTGGGGGGAATGACCCTTTTTCAGTGGAACGCTAGCCTTGGAAAGGCTTGGGACGTCTCCATCTTCACCATGATGTCATCTAGCTTCATGGATGATTTTGTAGGTAGACTGGGTAGCAGTGGCACGTGTGGCATGTTGGAGAGGCCCCTGGGGGGGCTAACGTTTTGCTCCTTGGTGTCTCATTTTCCCTAAAAAGGGATAGTGCCTCCCTTGAAGGGGATTTTATTCTCATTTTTATTTGATTAGGGCCTTTTACTTAGCATTTAATGTAAAAACAGCATGATTTTGACATTATGGCCTTGTCGTCCTTTTTTATGACCTAAAAGGTAAAATTAGATCATTGATACACTATATATTGAGGGTTTTGACTCTCATTTTGATCATCAATTATAACTCACTCATAGTGAGGTCTGATTTTAGCACCCTATTGAGGTTTGTGGCTCAACTAGTGATGCGCACTTGTTGAAGGAAGAGATTTTTGGGCATTTATGGTGTTTCTCTTGAAGGAAGGTGTTACAACTAGGGTTTGCATGGTTATTTCTTCATGAATTGTAAGTGTTTTTTCTGCAAAACTTCTTATTGAATGGTTGTAGTTTAAATTTCTTGCATATTTCTTATAAAATTTTTGAATCAAAACCCTAGGGGACAAACACACAAGTAGGTCGTTGTCGCATGTCCCCTGATAGAGAAGCTTTAAGCCATTGAAGAGGAAAGAGAGAGCCTAGCCATAGATACACTCCTTTTTCCTTCTTCCTTTATGTTATTCGTACCTTTATAAATCCAAGAGAGGGAGATGTCCTAGGCCTAGGTTATCTACACCTAGGGTCGTTTTTCCCTTAGGGTTTGAAGAAAGAGCCTTGCCGCAGCAACACTCTCCCTATGTAAGCTCTCTTGTCTTGTTTTTTGTGCTTTATCTGAGCTAGCCATTTGTCAGGAAGAAGGAGAGAGCACAAGGCCTTGCTTTTGCAACATCGGAGTGAGCCTCTCTCCCCTAGGGTTCCATATTTGAGGCCCTGCTTTAGCATCACCTTGAAACCTTTCCCTCTAGTCCTTTGGAATCTCATCCTCTTCAACTTGTGTGTCCTTCACTTTCTGACTCCATTTTACCCTAAGGCATTGATCTCTAGCCTCCAGCGTTGAAGCGAAATCAAATCCAAACACTCTCAAACTTCTTTTAAACTGAAACCCTAACTACACTAACCCTAACCTACTAACCCTAGAATGATGACATCACCCTTGGTTATTTCATCTTGATGCAGCAACGTTTCACTTTATAAGCAATTGAATGGTAGTTGAGGGCATTTATTAGACTAAGTATTGATTGATTACATTGGGTTCCATATCATTTTTGTATCTATTGACAAGTGACATATTTATCATTGCCATTTTGCAAACATTGACTTCATCAATATTTACTTTTAAAAAACTACTTATATTGAATATCAGATAGTCATTGATTTATGAAGTACTAACCAAGATTGCATGTATTAGTCTCTTTGTTGTGTTGTCTCAAGAAGGTGATTTTCTTTTCTTTGGTTATACTCTATTATTGGTTGTTTAACCGAGACTATCTGATTGGCGGTAATCTATGAGGGGAAATTTGTCTTTGTACTATTAGCCTTTTCCCTTTCAAAACCCTAAGTTACCGGGGACGTCTTCCCTGGGCCTAGTCTCCCTAAATAGACTGGTCCATTAGGTAAAGGTATGTTAGGGGTCAGACCAATTGGATGCTTGACTTGGAAGTGTGTCAGTGTTGGCCCTTGACCAATTTTTGGGAGATTCTTGGTCGTGTTTGACCTATTTTGGGACTTTGACAACCTGTTGAAGATGGAGTGCAAGATGAAGCAAAGATCATGGGATCTCGACCCCTTTTGGGGTCTTTTTTGGGTTATGGGATTATGTAATGGGAATGGGATGTCGGCCCATGGGTTTACCCATGTTTAGGCCTATTTTGTAAAGTATAAATAAGTATCTAGGTGATGTAAATAGCCTGGCCGATAAGCTAAGTGCTAAGTGCAAGTATGGATTGTAAATGTTTTTTGCATACTGTGAGAGACTCGCAAAGCTAAGTGCAAGTGATTGTGACAGATTGTGGAAGGCTTTGTGTTGTAGCACAAGGAAGGATGATCTAGCGAGGTGTGCAGATCTCCTGTCCTATGAGGAGTAAGGGTTTTGAGGATTTGTGCATGTAACTGATTGAAGAAGCTAATAAAGAAGAAGAGTTGGTGGATGTAGCCCCAGGGAGGGGGTGGACCACATAAATACTGTGTTATTCTGCTCTGTGCAATGTTCTGATCTATTTATGTCTTTCTTTACATGCTAAGTGATTTGATATAGATAGATAGATTTGTTTATGGTTTGTGCTTTGTGCTTATGATGCCCTTGGATGTTAGATATGACCTATGTGAACTTGCTTAGTGCTCAAATCTGCTAGATCTAATCTATTTCTTTATGCTAAGTGCTTAGATACATTAGATCTGGGTGAATGTTGTGATGCTCTATTTTCTCTGTGGAGTAGGTATTGGTTAAATAATGATGAAATGACGGTGCTAAGTGCTTTATTAAGTATTGTAATCATAGATCTGTGTCCCAGCTAAGGTTGCAGACATCTGAGTCCTGCAACCACCCCTGCCTCTACCTTGGGTGAGACTTCATCTGCTTCATAGATGTTGCTGAAAGGGCCAGTAGTTAGGTTTTTTTTGGTGCGTTGTTGTAGCATTGAACCCTGGGTGTGCCCCTATGCCAACAGTCGGTACCCCTGTAGATGAGACAAAGATGTATTTGTATTCTTCCATGATCTCGTCCACTTTCTTATGTTGCAAACAGAGGTGGTGTGTAGAGGCCACAGATGTGGCAGCGACCTTCTGCTTACTATGAGCACGGATCACAAAGAAGATGAACTTCCTGATTTGTGAAATGACCTTGTTGCATTGCTTAGAAGATATTAAGAAATAGAAGTAGGTGGTGCCGCCTCTGGGATCCTGTATAATTGTCTACCCAAAGTAATAATAAAACTACAGGGTCTAGACTCATACACAGCATGAAGCTTCCACAAATATGGTTGTCCTAAAAGAAGATCACAAACTTCAAGGGGAGCAATATCACACAGTACCTCATCTTTGAAAGTATTGATGTCGTAGGACAGACGACATTGTTGGATGACACAGAGATATCTTCCTTCACGAAGCCAGTCGATAGTGTAGGGTTGAAGGTGCGGTGTTGTTGGCAGGTTCAGCCACTTAACGACCTCTTCCGAAATCAGGTTCTTCTTACTACCGCTATCGACAATGAAGTGAATCGGAGCTCCCTTGACCCACATCTGCGAATGAAAAAGGTGTTTCCCTTCCTCTGATTCTTCTAGTTCACTTGGCCAGACTTTGGTGGTATCGACCATGGAAATAAGATGAAACTGTAAAATACAGCGAAAACAAGCTTGCTAGAATGGTGGCGGCTTATCTCTAAGAAGAGATGTGACGGTTGCACTCACTCGCAAGAAGATCATTCCAATGAGGCTCTGAAGGCATTTTACAATAAAAAGGAATGCCATAAACCCTACAAATCCAAAAACATAACCCTAGGAGATGAAGCACCAAAAGTCATGTGGACCCCGTTTGGGTAAGTTAGGACATTAACTTCCCGGGGTCGTAACTTTTGCATACGATCTCCGTTTTAGGCGTATGATAGCCCATTGTAAAGGTATCATCAAGGAGATTCATTTTGTGGCCTCAATAATATTGTAGTCTATAATTGAGAATCTTGATCCCGAAAAACCTTTATTTAGGCCCTCAAAATGGCCCCGAAAGTGAAAACTGCTAAAAATAATAAATTTCCAAAATTGCCATAAAACTGTTTTGAGCCAGTTGGAAATGGTGGACAGCCACTGATATCCATATGGATCAAACCTCCCTCCTTAGGAATAAATTTTCTCCATTTTTTTGAGTTCACCCATCAGATGAGGAAATTTCTGTTGAATTTGGCCCCGGGTGAGCCACTTGCCTTGGTGCAGGAGCTGCCCTGCTTTGATGACTCGATAAAGTTGGATCCTTTGCTGTCAATTTCCCTTGATCTGTGTGTCCACAATCTGATATTTGGATTCCTATTGGATGCATTTAGGTTTGAGATCTATGGGTGTCAGTTGTTCTACTACGTCTGAGGTGTCCAGTAATGGTGGGAAATAAGTGCAAAGGAGATCCACGTTGAACACTGGGTGCAGGCCAAGAAAAGGATGAATGTTGAGCTCAAAAAACTTATCCCCCATGGCCTTGTGATGGTGTATAGACCATAATGGAGTGGTTGAATCTTCCGATGGGGTCCTGTAAGTCATTCTTTCTACAAGTGTAACCAAACTTTGTCTCCCACCTGAAACTTATGTGGCACCCGATGTTGATCATGGCGTTGTTTGTACTTGTCATTGGACTTATGTAGGATATCCTGAACCTGTTGGCAGATGTGCTAGATCCTCTCAATGAACCGAGTGGCTTTGTCAGTTTTATTTGGAATAAGAGATGAATCGGTCGAGGTGAATGCAAGGGGAAGTGCAACATCTATGGGACCTAATGGTTGGAATCTCAACCCCACCTGAGAGGGGTTGTGGTCAGTTGAGTTATGAAAAGCTCGGTTGTAGCTATGCTGGAAATAGGGAAGGCTCTCATCCCATGTGTGAGGGTGCTTTGAATTATACATGCGAAGGATATGCACGAACATTCGATTTACAACCGCGGTTTGGCCATCTGTCTGGGGGTGGAAGGTCGTGGATTTGGTTAGCTTGGGGTCCAGCAGTGACCAGAGGCGCGACCATAATGTGCTAAGAAATTGAATGTCTCTATCTGCCATAATGGTTTGTGGGAGTCAAAAATGTACCCAGACCCATTCAAAGAAGAGCTTGGCAATGGCCTCTGCTATGATTCTCTTCTTGCAAGCAACCAGAATCACCATCTTAGAAAAGCGGTCAACAACCACAAAAATACAGTCATTTCCCCACTTGGTGGATGGGAGGCCCAACATGTAGTCCATTGAGATGGATTCCCATGGCCTGTCAGGAGTAGAAAGAGGGGTGTACAGGCCTTGTTTCTTAGTGGTTGGTTTGGAAATAGTGCATGCAGTGGATGACTTGATATACTTGTTGACCTCCTGTTGGAGTTTCGGCCAGTAGAAATGTTTATGTAGCATTGCCACTGTCTTTTTGATGTCGAAGTTTCCTACCACCCTACTGTAGTGGGCTTCCCAAATCAGCTTTGTTCGCTCACTTGATAGAACACAGATATGGCCTAGATGACACAGCAACCCATCCTGAAGATAGAAATTATCGACAACTATGTTTGCACCCAACATTTGGTAGGTGGTGGCGAAGTCCAAATCTATCTCATAGATTTGGGGCCATCCAAAGGTCTCATGGCCGCAAGAGTCTATCACCGTGGTGAGTTCTGCGACTGGTGGTCTGTTGAGGCAATCAACGACATGATTGGTGATTCATGTTTTTTACTTGATGTTGGGGTGGAATTGTTGCAAGTATGTGGACCACTTTTGATGGCAGTCATTCTGCAATTTTCCTTGTGTTTGCATAAACTGCAGTGGCTTATGATCAGTGTGGATGATTCTCTCCTTCCCAAGAATGTAATGTCTCCACTGGTGGTAGGCTTTCACAATGGAGTACATTTCTTTGTTGTAAGTAGGGAACTTATAGACAACATCAGATAGTGTCTCACTATGATAGGCCGTAGGGTGACCGTGTTGAGTGAGAACGACACCCACAACATAGTCTGAAGCATCTGTCTCGATCTCAAAGGGATGTTGCAGGTATGGTAGTGAAAGTACTGGGGATGAGCACAAGCACTACTTCAAATCATCGAACGCTTTTTTTTGGGAACGGACCCACACAAATTTTTCCTTACCACCACCCCTAGTGATTTGGCTAAGGGCCCATGCAATATGGGAGAATCCCAACACAAACTTGCGGTAGAAATTGGCAAGGCCCAAGAAGCTCTGAAGCTCAGTGAGTGTGGTTGGGGCTAGCCAGTCACGGATGACTTGGATCTTGGTTGGATCCACATGTATGCCATGCCGATCAATGATGTAGCCCAAGTAATGGACCCTGTCCATGCCGAAGGAGCATTTTTCCAAGTTGGCATATAGCTTGTGTTGTCGTAGGGTGTGCAGAACCTGCTGAATATGCTACAAGTCTTCATCCCAAGTCTTGTTGTAAATGAGAATGTCATCCAGATACATCACTACAAAATTATTGGTGAATGGTCACAGGATATCATCCATCATCCTCATGAAAGTGGTCAGAGCATTTGTCAAACCAAAGGGCATGACCAACGATTCAAAAAGACCTTCCTTTGACTTGAAGGCGGTCTTCCATACATTTGTCTGTTCTATCAGAACCTGGTGGTAGTTAGAATTCAGATCAATCTTATTGAAGTATTTAGCCCCGATGAGTTGGTCAAGGAGGTCGTCGATTTGGGGAATTGGGTACCGGTTTCTGACTATGATTTTATTCAGAGCCCGGTAATCAATACAGAGTCACCAGGTTCCATCTTTCTTCTGTACCAGCATGATTGGGCTCCCACAAGGTGATGATCTGGGATGGATGTGCCCCTTATGGAACAGTTCTTGGATTTGTCACTTGATCTCCTCATTCTCTAATAGAGAGTGAATATAGACTGGCCCATTGGGTAGCGATGCACCGAGGGTCAGATCGATGAGGTGCTTGACCTAGTAGTGTAGAGGTACCCTAATAGGTGAGGAGAAGATATCCGAGTACTCTTTCACGACCTTATATACTTGCTTTTGTTGTGTGGAGAGGTCAGTCGCAAAGACCCTGGATGTGGCTATGATATTTCTCTTATTCTGAGAGCAAATCACAAAGAAGACAAAATTCCCCGTCTTAGAGATGACCTTCCTGCATTTTTTAGCAGAGATCAAGGAAATAGCACTAGGTAGGACTGCCTCAAGTATCCTGTACAATTTCCTATTCAAAGTAATAATAACACTACAAGGCCTAGACTCATATATAGCATGATGTTTCCATAAATAAGGTTGGCCCAAAAGAACATCACAAACTTCGAGAGGAGCAACATCACACAATACCTTATCTTTGAAGGGCTTGATGTCGTATGACATTCGACACTGTTGGCTGATGCGGAGATCATTTCCTTGGTGGAGCCATCTAATGGTGTAGGTTTGTGGGTGAGGCATTGTGGACAGGGTCAACTGCTTGATGACCTCTATAGAGATGAGGTTCTTTTGGTTACCTCTATCAATGATGAAGTGCAGCAGGGTGCCTTTTACCCACATTTGCAAATGGAAGAGGTGCTCTCCTTCTTCTAGCTCGTCTGGTTCATTAGGCTGGAGCTTGGTGGTAGCAATGATGGCACTGGATTCTGCGTCAATGATCCATCTTCCCTTTTTTGGTTCTATCTCAAAGTTAGAATCCACATCTGATTCAGAGGCTTTCACTTCGGCCACCAACGACTACTTTGAGTGACAATCAGCAGTGTTATGCCAAGGGCTCTTATGGAAGTCACACCACTTCCCAGTATCTTTCTTTGTCTTTCCAGTGTCCTTAGTTTATTGTGGCTTGGAATAGTTGTCATGATACTATCCATCTTTTCTTTGTCCTTTGTTCTGTGGGTTGGGGCTGCCCTTTCCTAGATTTTGTTGTGAGGGTTTCCCAGGCACAAATTGTCACGTCTTTTTTTTGAGTTTTTGCTCGATTTTGACGGCATATCGGTAGGTTGCACCCAAGGATGAGATGTCTAAAAATTCCATTTCGGTCTTGATGTATCTATGCAAAGAACCGCGATACTTGAGAACCATATGTCACTCTAATTCTTTAATAGCCATCTTGGTGCGCAAGGTATGGAAGATATTTGTGAAATCTGGCACTACTTGGTCTCTTTCTTGCCACAGTGTGGTCCATTTAGCATATAAGTCTTCATAACTTTCGATAAGATAGTGTTGTTCCTTAATAGCATCCCTGAAGGAATCCCAAGTGGCTTTGAATAGAAATAATGAGGGTTCATATGTTTCCTTTTGCTCACAGAATATTTCTCACCAATCTTTGACATGGGAGACGACTTTGAGGAGCGCAAAAATAATCTTTTCTATATTCGAGAAGTTATGGAAAGAAAAATACCCTTCTAGAAGATTCAACCACTTGTCTACAACATCTTCATCTATATAGCCTTCAAATATAGGAATATCAAATTTTATTTGTACCTTGAAGGGGGTGGCACCTCCACTCGAAGAAGATGCGTTGTCTGTTGGTAGCTGCCGAAGGATTTGTGCAAAACTATCCATCATCTCATTCCTTTGTTGCGTGAGAGATTCCTCAATCAACAGTTTGAAAGGATCTCCTATCCCATCATATTTATTTTCTCCTACCATGATAGGTTGTTTGGGTGTTCGAGAGATTTTTTCCTCAAGAGAAACAAGCTCAAGACCCAACGCTTTGTACTCTGACCTCGTTGGGGACATGCATTAAGACGACAAGGAGCAGACCGCTCTGATATAACTGATCCAAATTTTATGAGAAGAACGAAATGAATACAGATTCTTCATAGATTCTTCACACAAAATAATAGAGATACAGTAAAACTAGTTTTCTATTCAATAATGAAATAAGATGAAATTGTAAAATGCAGTGGAAACAATCTTGTTGGAATGGTGGTGGCTTATCTCTAAGAAGAGATGTGACAACTACGCTAATTCACAAGAAGATCATTACAATGAGGCTCTAAAGTCATTTTACAATAAAAAGGAATGCCAAAAACCCTATACATCCAAAAACCTAACACTAGGAGATGAAGTGCCAAAAGTCACGTGGGCCCCGTTTGGGTAAGTTAGTACATTAATTTCCCGGGGTCGTAACTTTTGCATACGATCTTTGTTTTAGGCGTATAATAGCCCGTTGAAAAGGTATCATTGAGGAGATTCATTTTGGGGCCTCAATCATGTCCTAGGTTATTAATGAGAAGCTTAATCTTGAAAAACCTTCATTTAGGCCCTCAAAATGGCCCCGAAAGTGAAAACTACTAAAAATAGTAAATTGCCAAAATTGCCAAAAAATTGTTTTGAGCCAGTTGGAAAAGGTGGGTGGCCACCGATATCCAGTTGGATCAATTTGATACCCAATTTGGTGTGGAGGGAATGGAAAATATTGGTGAATTCTGGTACTGTCTAGTCCCTTTCTTAACGTAGGGTGGTCCATCTAGTCCTCGTAGCTTCCAACGGGGTAGTATTGTTCTTTAATGGCGTCCCGGAAAGAATCCCATGTAGGGGCCACCACAAAAATTTAAGATTCCTTCACAGCCCTTTGCTCAGAGTAGGTATCCCACTAGTCTTTAACATGGGGAATAGCCTTGAGGAGTGCAAAAGTGATCCTTTCCCGATCGGAAAAATTGTGGACCGAAAAATATCCTTTGAGAAATTTTAACCATTTATCTACAACATGTGCATATATCAGTTCTTCGAATAATGGAATATCAAAATTTACCTATACCTTGAAGAGACTTGAATGGAAGCCTGATGAATATGCTTCTCCTGTGGGAAACCGTCGAAGGATTTGCACAAATTTGTCCATCATTATGTTCCTTTGTCACGTGAGGGATTCCTTGAGAAACATTTTAATAGGATATTCTGCTCCATCATCTTCATTTTCATATCCCATGGGTTTTTATCGGGCTTGGCATGGTTTATCTAGTAATGGCTCGATTGGTTCAAGTCCCAACTTCTTGTACTCAGACCTTGTCGAGGACATGCACGAAGAAAAATAAATGAAGAGCGGACCACTCTGATACCACTAATCTAGATTTAGGAGCAGAACGAACTGATTACGGACTAAATACCATAAACATAGAGATAGGAATAATAACAAAAATATGTAGTGAACAATATCTTCTATTAAATAATGAAATAGGTTGAAACTGTAAAAATGCAGAACTGAAACTTGCTCGAATGTTGGTAGCTATCTCTGAGAAGAGATGTGGTTGTTATGTGCATTCATCTAAGAAAAATGGATTACAATGAGGCTCCATAGGCCCTTTTCACATTACTCATGAATTCAAAAACCCTAGACATCCAAAAACCTAACCCTAGAAGGTGAAATGCCAAAATTCATGTGGGCCCTATGGGTAAGTTGGTGTAATTTGGTACCTCAACTTCCTAGGGTCGTAAATTTGCATACAACCTCCATTTTAGGCACGTGATAGCCCGTTGGAAAGGTATTTCAAAGAACTACACACTTTGTTGTTAGACTCTAACATTATCTACAATCTGACTGTGGCGAGACAAAAAAAAATTGTTTAGGGCCCCAAAATAGCCCTGAAAGTACAACAAGATGTGCTAACATGAAAACATACAAAATAGGCCAGTTGGATTAGGTGAGAGGCCACCCGTATCCACCTGGAGAATGTGTGAGGCTTTAGGCATCCCCAAAAGTGTAGAACTCACAATTATAAAGCAGTAAAGAAATACATGTTGAACAAAAATGGACACAACGATCCAGTTGGAATAGGTGGGTGGACACCAATATCCATTTGGATAAAAAGTTCTCCTCCAATTTTTTTATTATTTGGTTCAACTTTTGGACCCATTCCTATAGGTGCTAGTTCTCTTCTTGTAACTAATCATTGATGGCCCTTTAGTATTCCAACCTTTCTATGTTTTCTTTACCCATGTTGATTTTTCACTCTCTTCAAAGTTCTGGCAGCTGCATCATGGCCAAGGAGGTTAAGAAGGTCATCAATCCTAGGAATGTGATAGCGGTTCCTGATTGTGATTTTGTTTAAGGATTTGTAATCAATGTAGAGTCACCAAGTTCCATCCTTCTTCTTCACCAGTACAATTGGGATTTTACAAGGGGAGGAGTTGGGTATGATGTGCCCCTTTTGAAGAAGCTCCTTAATCTGACGCCTGATTTCACCATTCTCCATAGACTAGTCCATTAGGTAGAGGTGTGTCGGGGGTTAGATCAATTGGATGCTTGACTTTGAAGTGTGTCAGTACCCCTATAGATGAGACGAAGATGTCTTTGTATTCTTCCACGATCCCATCCACTTGATTCTGCTGCAAAGAGAGGTGGTGTGTAGAGGCCATGGATGTGGCAGTGACCTTCTTATTACTTTGAGCACGGATAAAAAAGAAGACGAACTTCCCAATCTGTGAAATGACCTTACTGCATTTCTTACCAGAGATTAAAGAAATAACAATAGGTGGTGCCACCTCTGAGATCCTGTACAATTGTCTACCCAAAGTAATAATAACATTGTGGGGTCTAGACTCATACATAGCATGACGCTTCCACAAATATGGTTGTCCTAAAAGAACATCAAAAACTTCAAGGGGAGCAATATCACATAGTACCTCATATTTGAAAGGCTTGATGTCGTAGAATAGATGACACTGTTGGCTGACTCGAAGATCTCTTCTTTGATAAAGCCAACCGATGGTGTAGGGTTGTGGGTGTGGTGTCATTGGTAGGTTTAGCCACTTGATGACCTCTATCGAAATCAGGTTCTTCTGACTACCGCTATCGACAATGAAGTGAATCAGAGCTCCCTTGAACCACATCTGCGAGTGAAAGAGGCATTCCCCTTCCTTCGATTCTTCTAGTTCACTTGGCCGGAATTTGGTGGTAGTGACCATGGCACTGGGTTCAGCATTGATAATTCGCTTCCCTCCTTCAAGATTTGACTTAGAATCAAAATTATCCTTAGACTCGAAATCCTTCAACTCAGCCACGAGGGACTACTTGGAGCAGCATTCATCGGTGTTGTGCCACGAAAGTTTATGGTACTCACACCATTTTACCGTGTCCTTACTCGTCTTCTCATTACCCTTCCTATGTTGCAGCTTGGATAGATTGTCATGAGGGTGGCCATCCCAACTTGGTCCCCTATTGTGTGGGTTGGGGTTTCCTTTTCCTTGCTTTGGCTATGAGGGGTTTGCAGATCCAAAATCTCATTGTTTTGGCTTAAATTTATGCTCGACCTTGATAGTGTATATATAAGTTGTACTCAATGAGACGATGTACAGAAACTCCATTTCTTTTTTAATATATCTATGATAATAGCTGTGGTATTTGAGCACCAGATGACACTCAGAATATTTGATCCCCAATTTGGTGTGGAGGGTATGGAAAATATTGATGAAGTCTGGTACTGTCTGGTCCCTTTCTTGACATAGGGTGGTCCATCTGGTCCTTGTAGCTTCCAACAGAGTAGTATTGTTCTTTAATGGCATCCCGGAAGGAATACCATGTAGGGTCCACCACAAAAATTATAGATTCCTCCATGGCCCTTTTCTCAGAGTAGGTATCCCACCATTCTTTAACATGGGGAACGGCCTTGAGGAGTGAAAAAGTGATCTTTTCCCGATCGAAAAAATTGTGGACCGAAAAATATCCTTCGAGCATATTTAACCATTTATCTACAGCATGTGCATTTATCAGTCCTTCAAATAATGGAATATAAAAATTTACCTATACCTTGAAGGGGGTTGAATGCCCTTCTGATGAAGATTCTTCTCCCATGGGAAACTGTCGAAGGATCTGTGCAAATTTGTCCATCATTTCGTTCCTTTGTCGCATGAGGGATTCCTCAAGAAATATTTTAATAGGATATTTTTCTCCATCATCTTTATTTTCATATCCCATGGGTTGTTGTCAGGCTTGATGCAGTCGATATGGTAATGGCTCGATTGGTTCGAGTCCAAACTTCTTGTGCCCAGACCTTGTCGAGGACATGTGCGAAGAAAAATAAATGAAGAGAAGACTGTTTTGATACCACTGATCTAGATTTAGGATCAGAACGAACTGATTACAGACTGAATACCATAAACATGGAGATAGGAAGAATAACAAAAATATCCAGTGAACAATATCTTCTATTAAATAATGAAATAGGTTGAAATTGTAAAATTACAGAACTGAAACTTGCTCGAATGGTGGTAGCTATCTCTGAGAAGAGATGTGGTTGCTACACGCATCCGTATGAGCATAATCGATTACAATGAGGCTCCATAGGCCCTTTTCATATTACTCATGAATGCCAAAACCCTAGACATCCAAAAACCTAACCCTAGAAGGTGAAACACCAAAAGTCATGTGGGCCCTATTATCACATAAACATGTAAGGGGGTGTTTTGGTGGAAAGAATGACAATAAGCGGGTTGAAAAACCCACTTATCCTAAGTTTTGGTGCGAAAGCGTGCCATTATAAAGGGCAAGCTGATCTGGACGGCCAAAGATTGCACACCCAGATCTACGGTCGAGGTTTAACTCTGGACCCCCCCCCGTCATTCTTATTTTAATACAGGGGGCGTACGATATGAGATCACGCAGGTTTGAGCGGCTGAGAGTGGACTACTCATATCTATGGCGTAGGTTCCATTCCAGACCCCCCCTCCCGTTCTTCCTTTAATAGGGGGTGGGGTTCGACATGGGTGGTTTGAATGTGGCCTGCCCCTAAAATCTCTTTACCACTTACCCCTTTCACCTCCTGACACCATTTGTCTCCTGATTTGCCTCTCTCTTCTACCTGTCACATCCCCACTCCCCTCCCACCATTCAAAGTCATGCATCTATCCTCCAGTCACCCTACGTCGTGTCCCTTTCTCTTTGGCACTCTTATCTTCCGACACCTGTTTCTCCTCCACCTGGCTCTCACATCTCAGGTCCCATGAGTTCTGTCACCTGTGTCTTCCCATTTACTTTCCCTTTGCCACATCTGTCCACATGGCCTCTCCTCATTTCATCTCCACACCAAGCTGTCAAATCACCTCTACCTAGTCATCGTCCATTCATTGCTTCATGTTATGTAATTTGGTCGTCACGTCGACTCCCACGTCTCCTTGCTAGCCTTGCCATGAATTCCCTAAGAAATTCCAGATGGAAGAATGAGAAGGCCTCCACATCCTTCAGAAGAAAAGTTAACCAGGGCCTTACCCGATCCCAATGAAGCAGTTGGTGGTGGTTGGACATCGTTTCCACCATAAATGCAAATTCCAAAAAGGACTGCAGTTTGTCAACTCATGTGCAGACCCATTCTGGAGCGCAATTACATCTGACCGAAGTTCACGACTGACCAGAGGCTGCATGCACAGTCTGTCAGGAAGCATGCAGACATGATGCCTTCAATGCATCGACTTGAACTTGTTGTTGTGGTTCTGCTTGGAGTATATACAAGAATTTTTGTCTTTTTTGTAAAAGTCGATGGTCGAGCTAGGCTCCCGCATTGTAAAGTTTTGACGAAGTATAGGTTTTCCTGGTTATGCAATTATATCTAAGACTTCATGTTTAATGAAATTCATCTTCCCTCCATCTCTGTGTAAACACTATTTTAAGACACTCGAAATTGGAGGATCCAGTCGAGGGTGATTGTGTTGTTGTGATGTATGTTTGATCATGACAATATTTTTACCAGTTTTAAATCAAGTTTTTGTATTATCTCTTCCTCCTCACACTAAGTAACTTGGAATTGGAGGACCGAGTCAATTTGTCATGGCAACATTCTGATGAAGGTTTGATCACCATGCTGTTGTAACTGTGTCACGTAGGCACATTTTCAATGTCTTGTATTTCTTCTCCAAGCTGTTGGAAGGCCTGATGACCATAGCAGTCTTGTTCATCTTTCTTACCAATTCTTCCCTCTGCTCATTTTAAACTCAACTTCTTGACTAAAGTTAGATCAAGACCTCCCTTGCTCGTGCATGTCTGGCCTAGTTTTCGGAGTTAAAACAATATTCTCCTAGGCCAGCACCCCTTCAACCACCCCAATTTATTCATTTGTGACATATAAAACTAATGGGTATCAGGCTTAATCCTGCCGCAATCCAGGAGTGACTTATGGTGCTAACATTCTTGGCGCTGCTCCAGGTACGAAGTTGAAGATTTTCCCCAGGATTGAATGGCATTGAGCCTCTGATTCTGAAGGTGCATCAGACATCAAATCCCCACAAGATTGCTATTGTGCATTTGTCAACTCCATTGTGACGACTCCAATGTGGTGAACCTAATGTTTCAGTTGTGGCTTATGGAGGTAGGCATATGAGGTCTACCCCTCAATTTCCCTTGACCACACCTGAAGTAGATCCAAAGAAGCTTATCAGAAAGGGAAAGGCTCCCAGAGAAGGAGCTTCAACTGCTGAACTAGGTATTTCTGATAGTTCTCATTACCCTCTATTAGAAACTCCGATATCTTCTTCTCATTTTCCTATCAGACCTCTTGTTGGAGTTTCTCGTTTGTTAAATTATGGGAGTGTTCCTGTTGATTTTTCCCCTCATGGTCTTGGATTAGAGGGAGAGAGATTTGTCACTCCTATTTCCCATGACGTTGCAACCTGGTCTAGACCCAGGAATTCAGAATATTTCCCTACCCAAGGCTTTACCATCCATCCTCCTCTTATTGTTGCTACTGTTGGGCCCACACCAACCTCTGTTCCCTCTATCCTAGTAGCCTTCTCTTCAAATCCTTTGATGTCTCATTTTCCTCCTGCAAGCTTAGTTCTGGCTTCCCCTATTTAAACTCCTTCTCCTCCTAGTTCTCCTCCACCTAATATCCCTATGGTAGGTGCTCATCCCCCTGTAAAAAAAATGGATGCCACAGTGGCTGCAAGGTATGCCCCTCTAGTCCTACCTCAGCCAATGAATCCTCTCCCTGCTGGAGATTTTTTGAATTATATGACTAAATTCACTAGGGAAGAGGAGATAACTACTGAAGAGAACCTTTATGCCTTCTACAGTTACACAAAAAACCTGAACATAGAAAATGGAGATGTCTGTATGAGAGTCGTCATCCAGAGCCTATATGGTGACGTTAGGAAATGGTTTAGGGGACTAACCCCTGGATCTATTGTTGGGATTGAATCTCTATATAATGCCTTCTTGAGACAATGGGAAGATAAAAAAGACTTCATGTATTATATGATAGAGTTTGGGTCCTTGAAGAGAAAGGAAGGAGAGTCTGTCTCTGACTTTTCCAAAAGATTCAATAAGATGTACAACAAGATCCCTGCTGAAATAAAACCATCAGAAGCCTCTGCCAAAATCACTTATGCTAGTGCCTTTGACCCTGCTTTTTGCCTCCTTAGAGAAAGAAGAGCTACTTCCTTATCTAACATACAAGATGTAGCCCTGGAAGTAGAATCCAATGTGTTGGCAGTTAATCAGCTTAGAAGCAAATCTGACAGAGATAGGGGAAGAGGGAGATCTGAGGCCTCAACCTCTGGTTCTCCTATAGCTCACCCTCAAGTAGATGAATTGACCAAGATGGTAAAGTCTCTGTCTGCAGAGATGGAGGAAATTAAAATGGAGGGGAAGCAGACGTACAAAAATCCCCAAAACATTGATAACAGAGAAAACTTCAGAAGGCCAAACAACCATGCTCCTCACATTATGCCAAGGGAACAAAGAAATAGAGATAGGGATGATTAGAGGATTCAAACCCCTCTCCAAAACAACATGGTTGATGATGAAGAAAACGAGGAAGAGGAGTTAGAACCTGAAATTCACTATATTGAAGATACCTCCCCTTTTCCCCATTTGACTCAATCTGCATATGAAGAATCCCTCATGAACACTCAAATAAATGAGTTGAGTAAAAGAGGGAAACACAGTAGCAGTCCCAATAAGTATTACCTCAGGTCAAAAAGGAAAGAAGGAAAGTCTGACATCCTTGATCAGCCTCTCATAACAGAAAATCCTATAGCAAACACTGCCAATGAAAAGAAAACTCATAATCTCTCACTGATAGCCAAAGACCCTATCCCAGAGGTGAGAGAAATTATGAAGCCTCCTTCCTCCTTTAACTTTGAGCATGAAATCCAAAAAATCAAAATCATTGTTCCTCTTTCATATTTAGTTAAACATGAATATTTCAAAAGGTCCATCTCTAAACTACTGCAGTCTGAGCCACCTCAGCTTTCCACAGACTCAGTGAATCTCCAAGATGAAAATCTCGTAGTCATGTTAGGCCCTATGGTAGAAGACATAGAGGATTCATCCCCTCCCTTCTACACATCCCTAAACATATATGATAAGGTGTTGCATAATTGCATGATGGATTCAGGTGCTTCCCATAACCTCATGCCTAAAATAGTTATGGAATAGCTCGAGTTGGAAGTAACAAAGGCCTATCATGATTTGTACTCCTTCGATTCAAGGAGGGTGCAATGTCTTGGACTCATCAAAGACTTGGTGGTAACCTTGTTTCAACTACCCATGAAAAGTATGGTTATGGATATTGTGGTGGCTGATGTTCCTCCCAAGTTTGGCATGTTGTTGTCAAGATCTTGGATAAAAAAGATTGGGGGAACATTACAAATGGACCTAACATATGCTACCATCCCAGTCTTTGGGGGGGAACACAAAAGATTGTACAGAGAGGCTCAGCTAGCTTACATTGTTAGGGATGAGGAAGACCCCACCAATCATCCCATATTTTCCCTTGATACTAATTTGGGATCCATCTTGTTGTAGCTTACCAACACCCCTGAGGCTCCTCTTCAACTCAGAAAGCAGCCCATTAGACCCCATGAATATTCTTCCCCACTTACTTCTGTGTGGAAAATGTTCTTCGATGGAGCTTCTTCTAAAGACGGTGTTGGCACTAGGGTAGTTTTGTTTCCCCTCTTCAGGAAACTGTATCTCTGTCTTACAAATTAGAGTTTGAAGTTACCAATAGTGTGGCAGAGTATGAAGCTCTTGTTTTGGGTTTAAGGGTTGCAAAGGACATGGGGATTAAAGAAATAGTTGTGTTTGGTGATGTTGAGTTGATCATTCAGCAGATCATAAATGTTTATCAAGCTAAGCACCCTCGGCTTAGGAGTTACAGAAATGAAGCTTGGGACCTCATTGACAGTTTTTTCCTAGCTTTCAATATATCATTTATTCCAAGAGGAGAAAACATTGTGGTTGATTCCCTGGCTACTTCAGTGAGCAATTTTAGAGTCCCTCTGCCACCTAAGATCAGGTATGATACAGAAGTAAGATACAGGCCCTCCATACCTGATAATGTCAAGCATTGGAAGGTTTTTGAGGATGATATTGAATCAAAAGATTCCTAGAGACTGTAGAGGAGTTTTCAGCATTGCACATTGATCAAGACGCTGCTTCTGAAGCCGACCCTTATACTGATGATCTTCTGAACAAGATTGTTGATCATCATATTGTTCAGCTGCCTAGCAATCACATTCCAAAGGGACTGGTTCCTTTGGAAAGGATTTTTGATAGAAATGATGTAGCAGTAAAGGGCCAAATGTCAAAAGATAATGTTGATACAGTTGAGTGTAACATCGGCATAGAAGAGGAGCCAAAATTTTTCAGGTTGTCAAGCAGCTTGACAAGAGAGAAGAGGGTTGAGTACGTTAAACTATTGAGGGAATTCGTTGATGTTTTTTCTTGGACCTATGAAGATCTCAAGACTTATGACACAACTTTCATTGAGCATAAGATTCCCCTGAAAGAGGAAGCTAAGCCATTTATGCAGAAGCTAAGACAGATCAATCCTATGTTGCTTCCTTTCATGGAGAGAGAAGTAAAGAAGTTGTTGGATGCCCAAATCATAGTCCCTTTGAGATATTCCGAATGGGTGGCCAATCTGGTCCCGGTGAGAAAGAAAAGTGGAGAAATCAGACTTTGTGTCGATTTTAGAAATCTGAATAGGAGCTCAAAGAAGGACAATTACCCCTTACCAAATATGGAACATATATTAAAAAGGGTAACTGGTGCATCAAGGATATCCATGATTGATGGCTTTTTGGGCTACAATCAGATTTCAGTCCTACCTGAGGATAGAGAAAAAACAGCCTAAACCACTCCTTGGGGCACATTCATGTATGCCAAAATGCCCTTTGGATTGATGAATGCAAGGGCAACATTTCAGCGAGCCATGGACATAGCTTTCATTGGGGAGAAGGATCGGTTTGTGGTGATCTATCTGGATGACATAACAGTCTTTTCCAAATCTGATAAAGAACATTGTTGTCATCTGACAAAGGTCTTCTTGAAGTGAAGAACGTTTGGTCTTTCCTTAAATCCCCAAAAATCGTTGTTTGCCATGAAGGAGGGAAAGTTCTTGGGGCATATAGTATCTGCTGAGGGAGTGATAATTGATCCCAATAGGGTGGAGGCAATCTTATCACTCCCAAGGTCCAGAAAGCAAATTCAGTCTTTCCTAGGGAAGATTAACTTTCTAAGGAGGTTTGTTTCAAATTTTGTTGAGTTTGTGAAGCATATTATAGCCATGCTTAGGAAGGGGAATGAAGTAAAATTGATTCTTCAACCCAGGGAATCCTTTGATCAAATAAAAAATGCATTGACTGAGGCACATGTGCTTATTAGTCCTGATTATTCCAAGGACTTCCTAATCCTTTCTTTCACTTCTTTTGATACAGTGGTTGTTGTTCTATTACACAAGAATGATGGAGGGCTTGAGTAGCCTATCTCCTTTTTCATCAAATCCCTAAGGGACGCTGAGATCAGGAATGACATTATGGAAAAGTAGGCCTATGCCTTAGTGAAAGCTCTCAAATCTTTCAGAGTGTATGTCTTGCACTCAAAGATCATTGCATATGTTCCTTCAACTTCTGTAAAGGACATTCTTATTCAACATGACATAGATGGAAAGAGGAGCAAATGGATTGCCAAAATCCTTGAGTTTGATCTAGAAATAAAACCTACCAAGCTAGTTAAAGGTCAAGGTTTAGCCAAGCTATTGGCTGAATCCAATTGTAAAGCCTTGGGGGTTAACTTCATTAATGATTACTATGTTGATCAACAGGTTAAGTTAACTCACAAAGACTCTTAGGACATCTTACCATTACCAGAATGCACCTGGTATAGAGACATTAGATATTTTCTGCAAGAATTAAAACCTCCTGATGGAATAGGAAAGAGTAAGGAAATAGCTTTAAAACTCAAAGTAGTTAGATATTGTCTTATTGACCAAGTCTTATATTGGAAAGACCCCCTGGGAGTGCTTTTGAGATGTTTAGATCCATAGGAGGCCCAAAGGATTATGCTTGATTTTCACAGCAGCCTATGTGGGGGGCATCATTTTTGGAAGACAACAGCCTACAAAATTATCAGGGTTGGGTACTACTGGCCCACTTTATTCATTGATGTCTGCAAAAAGATTAGATCCTGCATCAAGTGTCAAAATTTCTCAGGAAAGAAGTAGCTCAAATCTATTCCATTGAAGCCCATAATAGCATCAACACCCTTTTAGCAATGGGGATTAGACTTCATTGGGGAGATTGATCCTACTTCAAGTGGTCAACACAAGTGGATCCTAACTACAACAAATTATTTCACCAAATGGATAGAAGCCATCCCCACCAGAAGTGCTTCACACAAGGTAATCATTAGTTTCCTGGAGGATATCATAGCAAGGTTTGGTTGTCTAGACAGAATCATTGCTGACAATGTTGCATCTTTCAAGTCTGAACCTTTGATCAAGTTCTGTGAGCAGTTTGGGATTTCACGTATTCACTCCACTCCTTATTATCTCCAAGGCAATGGACTGGCAGAGCCTTCTAACAAGATTTTAATCAAGCTCATTAAAAGATTGTTGGAAGACAATAAGAAGGCCTGGGATTCAAAACTCAAATTCGCTTTGTGGGTTGATTGTGTGACAGCAAAGAGGTCCCTGGGCCTCTCTCCTTTCCAACTTGTTTATGGGACAGAAGCTGTATTTCCCTCCCAACTAGCTCTACCTGTAGCAAATTTATTTCAGGAGTGTCGAGGAGAGCCTGATGATATGATCAGGAGAATTCATCAATTGGTGGAGGTCTAGCGGACTAGACAGTAGGTGGTGGACAGAGCTTATGATTATCAATAGAAGGTCAAGCAGGCCTTCGACAGGAAGGCGAGAAAGGAGGAATTTGCACTGGGATATCTAATGCTTAAGTGGGATGCACCCAGGCAGGATAGAGGCAAACATAGCAAGTTTGAAGCCCTCTGGATTGGGCCCTTCAAAATCTATGAAGTGTTTTTAAACAATACCTACAGGTTGCAGGATTTGAAGGGCGATAAAATTTTTGGTGGCCCTGTAAATGGGCATTTTCTGAAGAAGTTCTTTATTTGAGCCTTAAGTGGCTCCTCTGATTTTGTAAATATTGTTTGCCTGTTCTTTTTTCGGTTTCAATAAATGACTCCATAGCCCAACAATATGGCACTTATGTTGCAGAAAATTTCTTAGAGCCTCGCAGGGAGGAGTCTATCCCCCATGGAGCCTAATGTTATCACATAAACATGTAAGGGGGTGTTTTGGTGGAAAGAATTTCAAGAACTGGGTTGAAAAACCCACTTATCCTAAGTTTTGGTGCGAAGGCGCACCATTCTAAAGGGCAGTTTGATCTGGACGGACAAAGTTTGCACGCCCAGATCTACGGTCGAGGTTTAATTTCAGACCCCCCCTCCCCCCCCGCCGTTCTTCTTTTAATAAGGGGTGGTCCGATATGAGAGCGCGCAGGTTTGAGCGGATGAGAGTGGAGTGCTCAAATCTACGATGCAGGTTCCATTCCGAACCCCCCTTGACATTCTTCCTTTAATAAGAGAGGGGGGGGGTATGACATGGGTGGTTTGAATGTGGGCCACCCCCTAAAATCTCTTTACCACTTACCTCTCTCACCTCCTGATGCCATTTGTGTCCCGCTCCACCTCTCTCTTATGCCTATCACTTCCCCACTCCCCTCCCACTGTTCACAGTTGTGCATCTATCCTCCACTCACCCTGCATCATGTCTCTTTCTCTTTGGCCCTCTTATCTTCCGACACCTGTTTCTCCTCCACTTGGCTCTCACATCTCAGGGCCCACAAGTTCTGTCACCCGCGTCTTCCCAACCACTTTCCCTCTGCCACATCCGTCCACATGGTCTCTCCTCATTTCATCTCCACACCAAGCTGTCAAATCATCTCTGCTTGGTCATCGTCCATTCACCATTTTGTGTTATGTGCTCTGGTTGTCACGCCGGCTCCCACGTCTCCTTGCTAACCTTGTCATGAAGTCCCTAAGCAATTCCAGATGGCAGAATGAGAAGGCCTCCACTTCCTTCAGAAGCAGAGTTAACCGGGGCCTTACCCGATCCCAATGAAGCAGTTGGTGGTGGTTGGACATCGTTTCCACCATAAATGCAAAGTCCAAAAAGGACTGCAATTTGTCAACTCACGTGCAGACCCGTTCTAGAGCACGATTGCGTCTAACCGAAGTTCACGACTACATGTGCAGTTTGTCAGGAAGCATGCAGACGTAATGCCTTCAATGCATCGACTTGAACTTGTTATTGTGGTTCTTCTTGGAGTATATACAGGTCATTTTTGTCTTTTTTGTAGAAGTCGATGGTCGAGCTAGGCTCCCGCATTGTAAAGTTTTGATGAAGTATTGGTTTTCCTGGTTATGCAATTGTATCTGAGACTTCATGTTTAATGAAAGTCGGCTTCCCTCCATCTCTCTGTAAACAATGTTTTAAGACACTCGGAATTGGAGGATCCAGTTGAGGGTGATTGTGTTGTTGTGATGTATGTTTGATCATGATAGTATTTTTACCAGTTTTAAATCAAGTTTCTATATTATCCCTTCCTCCTCACACTGAGTAACTCGGAATTTGAGGACCCAATCGAGCTGTCATGACAACATTGTGATGAAGGTTTGATCACCATGTTGTTGTAACTGTGTCATGTAGGCACATTTTCAGTGTCTTGTATTTCTTCTCCAAGCTACTGGAAGGCCTGATTCCCATAACAGTCTTGTTCGTATTTCTTACCAAGTCTTCCCTCTGCTCATTTTAAACTCAACTTCTTGACTGAAGTTAGATCAAGACCTCCCTTGCTCGTGCATGCCTGGCCTAATTTTCGGAGTTAAAACAATATTCTTCTGGGTCAGCACCCCTTCGACCACCCTAGTTTATTCATTTGTGACATATAAAACTAATGGGTATCAGGCTTACTCCTGCCGCAATCCAGGAGTGACTTCTGGTACTAACATGCCCTATGGGTAAGTTGGTGTAATTTGGTACCTCAACTTCCTAAGGTCATAACTTTTGCATACAACCTTCGTTTTATGCACGTGATAGCCCATTGGAAAGGTCTTTCAAAAAACTACAAACTTTGTTGTCAGACTCTAACGTCATCTACAATCTAATTGTGGTGAGCCAAAAAAAAATGTTTAGGGCCCCAAAACAGCCCTGAAAGTACAACAAGATGTGCTGACATGAAAACATACAAAATAGGCCAGTTGGATTAGGTGAGAGGGCACCCGTATCCACCTGGAGAATCTGTGAGGCTTTAGACATCCCCAGAAGTGTAGAACTCACAATTATAAAGCAGTATAGAAAGATGTGCTGAACAAAAATGGACACGAGGAGCCAATTGGAATAGGTGGGTGGCCACCAATATCAATTTGGATCAAAAGTTCTCTTCCAATTCTTTTATTATTTGGTTCAACTTTTAGACGCATTCCTACAGGTGCTAGTTCTCTTCTTGGCACTAAGCATTGATGGCCCTTTAGTCTTCCAACCTTTATATGTTTTCTTTACCCATGTTGAGTTTGCACTCTCTTCAAAGTTCTAGCTGTTGCATCATGGCCAAGCATTCAATTGCTCTGATAACTCATGACCCGTAAATGAGTGACTTATAGCCCACTTGCTTCACCTGCACAGATACTTGGAAAAAATAACTTTTGATTTGTTTTTCTCTACCTTGTACAAGATATATATTCTTAGTGTAACTTGCACATAAACCCAACTACAAACCTCTATGTTCACTATCCTTTAGCAGACATTTGAGGATGGTATGTTTTTTGGCTTCAAGGCTTGAGCTATTTCATGTTTGTAATTCTTTGAAGGGCATAATCACACTTACTATTGTTTGGGAAAACCCCATCATGCATTCAATCCCTTTGCCAACTCCATCATTCATCTTTCCCTTTTAAAAGAAAGCACATTCAATCAAATACAAACATGATGTAAGAGGTTAAATGGAGTGACATAATGCTAAGTTCTTATTATGCAAGAATGGTAATAAATCAAGTGTTATGCTCGTCCAATTGTCTATGTATGTGCTAGCAAGAGCTTATTAACCCAACAATACACTTGTCATCAACACCCCAACAACAAAAGATACAAGGCTTTAGTATCAAGAATTAGTGAGACGCTCTAGCATAAAAAAATGTTAGTCCAACAACAAACATCATATTACTTCTTTAGGGCACCTAAGATTTAAATGCAAGCAAGCTAAGGTCCATCAAACAAGCAATCTTGGGATCTGATTCAGATAGCCCACTAATTCTCTAGTTGTAATCACTTTGTAAACCCTCCAAGAATGAGTTCTCCTTAACCGCCTTTTCTTGGCTTTGACACTAGAATCAATTATTTATTGTTCCTGKGAATCGAGATTCACGGGCATATACAAACACCGTGTAGAGCACATCAAAAATCCGTTTTTGTTCCACGATATTATTGTATGCTTTGAGATGTTGAAGAATGAACAGGATTGAGAGTAGCAAAGCGACTTAAGTAGAAATCCCACCATTGACTAGTGTCCATGTATGTAGGTTTCTTAATTTTTTTCGGGCAGTTTGAATAAGCAAYGACTCCATTTCAATTATTCATAATAGGCTATGCATGCACTTTTCAAAAAGGTCCATGTAGCATGTGTGAAATTTAACCCTGCGAGTCAAGCTTCCACTCCATAATTACTTTGGGAAGCCAACGGTCTCCTCCAAACAACAAATGTCTATTCCAACGATCTTGAGAGGATGAAGTCCTAAATTTAAGAACCCGAGTTCGAAATTCAACTGGAAATTTGCAACATCCAGATGATCACATCCACTGATCTCAAAGCTTTGGTGAAATGGCCGATCTGGATTTTCCCACTATTGGATTCCATCAATGTTTTATATGCCAATGAATTGTTGTGTAAGTATACAATTGCGTGGAAATGAATGTGTGAGGGTGTTATCCCAAACCACACACAGAAGTTGGTATTCAAATTAAGAACAAATGGATCTCAAACCACTATTTATTTCTCATCCCTCTCAACTTTTAACCACAACTTGATTAATTTCCAGTGGTCGACAATCCATGTGGATGTTATTTATGAGACCAACAACCAATAATTCGTACACTGGAAATTGCCATCGACTTAACCACAGACGATAGTGGATGTGTTTCATTGTGCATAATTTCTCATTTCACACCATGAACAACGAATGGAATTTCACTCTTAACTATGCATCCATAAAACTAAAATCTAAAATCATAGACACGGTAATCAATCACAAATAGTGATTTTACCCCAAAAACCAAAACAGGAAAATCAACATAGAATGGTTGCTCAATCTAGTTCGACAATCTTCGGTACAATGCAGCCTACGGCTCTTTATATGCATCCTCCTCTCTTCCATTGGCCAACAAAGATATATCTATTTGAGAGTGAAACTACAAGAATAAATAGGGAGAGTCGAGGTAATAGGAAGGCCAACAAGCATGACCTTTTATTTCCTATTCCTCGCTCTTTTCTTTCCTAGTTGATTTTTTTTTTTTTTAATTCTATTATGTTTTTCTCGTCTTATTCACTTAAACCATTCCCTTGTCTGAATCCATTTTAAATCAGAAACCATAGATTCTCTTATGATGAGAGATGAGGCAAGTATGATTCCTAGGAAGACCTATGATAGGTGGTTGATTTGTTCCAGGAGTTACTAGTGTAGTTTTCACTTACAATAGGACAAGATCTTCTTCATATTGCTGATTTTTCAGGATAGACA
>JASDQU010751422.1:14897-37902 GCA_032191745.1 Picea mariana | reverse complement strand
GAATGGTTAAAGGTTGCAACAACCCTTCTGGGTGTCTATTCTCATCTTTCACCTTTTGGCATTCCATACATCTAGCGATGTACTCAACGATCTCTTTCTTCATACTTGGCCAAAAGTAATGGCTCTTGATCATTGCCACGATTTTCTGATATCTAGGGTGCCTTGCATAAGGAACATTATGCATTTCATGCAAAATCACACGTTTCAAGTCCTGGACATTTGGAACAAAAATCCTGTTCTTGCGCAACAGTATTCCATCTATCCCCAACTTATAATCATCCACCTTCCGCAGTATCTTACCCTGCTGTAGAATTTCTACCAATTCTCTATACTGCAGATATGCATTAGCAACCTCCAGAAATTTTCTTTTAACATCAGTTTGGTACATGCTAATGGATATAGTATGTAACTCATGCACCTTCCCGCTGAGTGCATCAACCACTTTATTCTCCTTCCCCTTGATATGCTTTATATCAAAGTCATATTTGCTTAGAAATTCTAACCATCTGCTTTGTCTAGCATTTAAATTTGGCCAATCAAATAAATATTTCAGACCATTGTGGTCTATTCTTAGTTTAAACCTCTTTCCCATGAGGTAGTGTCTCCATTTCCTCAAGGCATGCACTATGGTTGCCAACTCCAAATCGTGAGTGGCATATTTTCTTTCATGATCCTTCAACTTCCTTGATTCGTAACATATGACAAACCCATTTTGACTGAGGACTCCACCAAGTCCTTCATTACATGCATTAGTGCATACGATGAAGTCTTCTTCTGGGTCTACGATCCTTAATATTGGAGAACTTGTCAACAATTGTTTCAAGTGTTGGAAACTTCTCTCACAATCTAGTGTCCACTGAAACTTCACTCCCTTTCTTTGCAAGGAAGTGATTGGATGTGCAATCTTTGAGAATCCTTCAATAAATCTTCTATCCTCCAAGACCCATGAATGATCTCACCTCTGTCACATTCTTCAGTGATGACCATTCTCTAATGGCCTCTATCTTCTCAGGATCCACTGCTATCCCATCCTTTGAAATGATATGCCCCAAATAATGAACCTGTTTCTGATAAAATGAGCACTTGCTCAATTTGGCATATAACTGACGTTCCCTTAATACTTGCAACACCATCCTCAAATGATGTTCATGCTCTTCCTCTAACTTGGAATATATAAGAATTCCATCCAAAAAGACAATGAAAAACTTGTCCAAATACTCTCAGAAAACACCATTCATTAAGCACATGAAAACAACTGGTGCATTTGACAACCCAAATGGTACCACTGTGAACTCTTAATGACCATACCTTGTCCTGAAGGTGGTATTGCTAATATTTTGTTCTTTAATTCTTACCTGATGGTATCCTGATCTGAGATCTATATTTGAAAATATCTTTACATCCTTCAATTGATCAAAGAGGTCATCAATCCTTGGTAGAGGATACTTGTTCTTAATAGTCACTTTATTCAACTGTCTGAAGTCAATGCAAAACCTTACTGTTCGATCTTTCTTTCTCACAAACAAGACTGGGGAACCCCAAGGTGACACGCTTGGGTGTATATACCCCTTCTTTAGAAGTTCTTCCAGCTACATTTGTAACTCCTTCAATTCTGGTGTACTCATTCTGTAAGGAGTCTTTGATACTGGCACTATTCCAGGCATTAAATTTATAGAGAAATCAATGTCTCTCATTGGGGGTATTCCGAGTACATCCTTGAACACATCCTCAAAATCTTCCAGGACTACATAATCTTCCAAATTTGGCACCTTATATTTAGGTGTCTCTGCCAAATGAGCTGCCAATATTTGACATCCTTTTCTGTAACATTTCTTCAGCTGCAATGCTGAAATTTCTCTAATGGTTACCGCCCTGGGAATTCCTTGTACCTTCCTTAGTTTCCCTTCCTCATACAGGAAATTAAATGATTTGTTGTGACAATCTAAGAGAGTGTGATGTTGGTCCAACCAATCCATCCCAATTAGACAGTCATAGGAGCCTAAAGGCAAGATGTTTAAATTTTCCTTGGTGTTCAGTCCATTCATGTCTATGAGGCATGAATTAACCATCTCATTAACTTTTCTTCTGTCTCCTGTAGCTAGTTGCACCAACCAGGATTTCCCATGCTTGCTTCTTAGCAATTGCAAACTTTCCACCATGTTAGGGTCTATATAACTATGAATAGCTCCTAAATCAATTAAAATAGCAAGGGTTTGGTTGTTGATCATACCTTCCACTTCAATCATGTGGGAATTATACTCTGCTTGCTTGTTGTCCAGGGCTGCATAAATCCTTGGCACATATCTTCCCATGTCCTCTACTGTCTCAGCTCGCTGTACATTGTGAACAACCCTACTTTTTTCACCTTTGTGAGGACAATCTCTGAACCTATGGTCTCCTTTACAAACCCAACATTCCATAGGTGCCTGTCTTGGCCCTTGACTCCCTCTGTCAATCACTCTGGGTTCTTTATGCATTTGCTGCCATTGTGGATTATTTTTGAATAATGGTGGCTTAAATCCCTTCTTCCTCTGATCCATCTTGAATTTCTTATTGTCTTCCCAAGCCTTTTGGAAAGCTGGCCTTACTTTCAGCTGATCATATAAGCATTTAGCTCTCCTTATGGTCTCTTCTAATGTCTTGGGATCATCATACTGTATTTTGTCACTGATGAATGATGGAAATCCACTTAAATACCTTTGAATCTTGACTATCTCATTCTTGATGAAAGAGACATACTTCAACAGTTCCAGAAACCTTCTCTCATATTCATCTATGGTTGTACTTCCAAGCTTAAGTTCAAAGAACTCTTTCATTTTCTTGTCATAGTACCTTTTAGTTAAGTACTTCTTCTCAAAATACTTCTTGAATTCCTTCCATGTAACACTTTTATCTACAATGTGCTGCACCTGCACAAGTTGATCCCACCACATGGAGGCCTTTTCTTTGAGTTGATAGATAACGATTCTACCTTCTGCATGAGAAGAATAATTGTGCAATTGAAAATATTTCCTCATGCCTAGCAACCAGGTTTCTGCATCTTCATCCTTCTTGTGCTCACCATCAAATGTAGGAGGTTCTATTTTGTTCATTTCTCCTCGTAGCTCATCCACCCTAGATATATTATACCTCTTGATAGGGGATATGAGATATTGCCTGCTCTCTTATTTGGAATGCCTTTGGGAGTGATGGTGATGTCTACTAGCACTTTTTAGTTTTCCTTTCTCCTCTGAATATTTGTGACTCTCAGATTTACTTGAGTCACTCTCCTTAACCAATTTCTTTTCTATTGTGTTCAAACCCTCCAATAGCTTCATGTTGAAGTCATCCTGCTGCTCTTTGGATTTCATAAGCCTTTAATTATCATCTTTATGGCTTTGGACATCCTTCTGCAAATTCTTAATGGTCTCAGCCATATTCATATCTTCATTCCTTTCTTCTCCATGTCCATTGGAGTTTGTTCCTTCCATTCCCAAATGGACATCCACCCCTCTACTCTCATTTTTATGACTGTAATTCCCCTATGCTTCTTCCATTCTTATAGACTCCGCGCTGGTCTGATATGATCGATTTGTTGTTAATTCTGCAAAACGTGTAGCCATCGAAACTTATCAAGCTAAATTTCAACAATTCATGAGAATAAGCACCTTTTGATCCTATATACACATCAGAATTATCTCTCCTGATTTCCTGGTGTTATCACCATGGAAACTCTAGATAAGACCCAAATCTCAAAAACACAGACGCATAGTGCCTTTGGAGATACACTTGAGCAAGAAGGTGGTTTTTTGAAACCACTTTCGCCAAGACGTGGTATCACGTGTCTCAACATGTCAAATCCACCACTCTTGGAGCGGGCGACAGCTAGTCAGATCACCTTGCTTCACTCATTCGGTACTTCACTGCCATGTGACGTCGACTGAATGCCTCCATGTAACGAACTCAAAAGCTAATCATTTGAGATGGATTGGCCAAGCATGGAAACCCAATGCTCTTGTACGTAATCCGTCTGCGCTTCATAAATGGAGTTCTATAATTACCACTCCCCAAGTATGAAGATATCTGTGTATCCATAACTGAAGTAATATCCAAACTTCTTGAATTCCTGCTCTCTGTAAAGACACATGTCGGTATCCCAAACCTGAGATACATGGACAAGGCTAAGTCAAGTGAGACTGGTTATTCGAGAAACATACTAGACTTTCCTGTGAGTAAGGAGGAAAGGGTCCTTGCGCACATTTTAGCAACTAAGTTCCACACAGAGCCAGTTATAGACTCACGATTGGAATCCAGGCTGAATCCCACTATAAAGGATTTAGTCATCAACAGTCCAGCCACTAAGAAGAAGAGGAGCAAGCAACAGAAGAAGGAGGGATCTACGGCTGAAGCGACCGAAAGTGTTGGAGAGAATCAACTAGTCTGGTTAGACTCTTCTTTAAAGGCAGAGATCACTAAGATGAAGTAAGTCTTCAACTAAAATAAGCATGTCTCAGTGAAATTTGAACAGCCGGTAGCGGAGGTAAAGAGTACCAGAGATGATAGGCATGTTCTTAAATGCCCGTTTTTCAGCAGGCTAACTGCTGTCATCCCCTTTTTGTAATTTTGTAATTATTATGATTATATAAATACATAAACAGATTTTAGACTGTTTTATTACAATTTCTATCCAGTGATGTTATGAATCTTGTTCTCTTTTATAATAAGTTTTTCTTGTAATCTTATATTTTATTTTCATTTGTCTAAATCAGAGGAAATTAAAGTTCATAATTCTTTTTAATTAATGAATGCATCGATGCGGTTGTGTGTTTCTTTTTATTTTATTATTATGCAATTTAAACTCAGACTCATCGCCTTCCAAATGACTTCACGTGCACTAAACTTTGACCTGTTTATTTATGTTTAACGTGTATAGAAATATCACAAGGTAAAACGCTTTTCCACACACCTACATTTACTGTGAATTTCTTCTTCGTCGTACCGACTACTTATGCCCACTACTCTGGAGTTGTGCGCCAATACCCACTGCACACAGTTTCAATACTACACATAGATATTCCACATGCATTTTTGTCCTATGCATGCACCATGTCAAGTTCAACATATTCCATCGTGCCCAATTGTCTGTGCACACTACTTAATACACTGTCGTGACACAACTTATACTCATACTTATGCACGTACCAACCAAACTCCTCTGCTTTAAGCAATACTTGCACACCCCATGTGAACCTTACTACGTGTGTGGTCACCGTGCAAGGCTAATTTCAGCGCATGCATCTACACATAATAATATTCCGCGCAGCGCCACAATATTCCACGCACACTGGCATGCCAACATTTTCCCGCGCGGTGCCAAATTTACCACGCGCGCCAGTACGCCAACCTTTTCTATGGACACTCCATGACTCCAATTCTGGTCAGTTCGAGGTTACTTTTCTATGAAGATTCTCTTCAATTGCACCTCTCTGGCCCATCCAAGCTCAGTGTTGAACTGAAGCCCTGATACCAATTTGTAACATTCCCCCGACCAACCACAGGTTAGAGTGCGCCACTCTAGAGAAACCACTCATGCTCTGACACTAGTCGGTAACATTCCCAGTAATCAACTGAGCTATGCCACCTATATTTACTCTTTAAACTGCATGCCACTAAAACATATACATACAACATTCTTGCAGAAGCTTTAAAGATAAACAACAATTGTCTTTCTGTAACATACAACTTTTATATTGAAATAACAGTAACTACAAATATGCAACATTTACGGGAAATTACCCATAAGCACACAAGCAATCATAATCACATATATGATAAAATTGTAACATAGGCATGTAAATAACAAAGTAGCATATCATTATCTCATACAATTGGTACTTATTTTAGAAAGACTGTCACCAACTGCTTACAGACTGTCCACGAACCTCCCAACCATAGACTACATTGTTCATCACTCTCAACAGTGAGTCACCCCTGAGCTGGGACTGAAATCCACCCAGGGTAAATGGTTCCTATCCAGACTAAGGCTCAAGGACAACAGGAAAGACTCCATCTCAGGTGCTTACTCAACTAACACCCTACAACCTCTCATTCCCCACATGCCTATCCCACCCAAGGAAGTGTGCCCCTTCTCTTCTCAACAGTCCCTCGATTGCCCCACTTCTCTTCCAGGGCTTCAGCAACAAGCGAGACTAGAAGTCTCGGAGTGTTGTAGCTACAGTTTAGCACATTTGGGAATCAATCCCTAGCAATTCTCTCGCTCAAAGAACTGCTCACGGGCCTGACAACCAACTTCTTCAATCCTGCTCCAAGATAACTAGGTACACCAACCAAAAAGGGTTATGAGAACAGGTTCCAAAATGGTAAAAAGGCTGTCTCTAGGATAACATAATGCATGAGTGAAAATGGTCATGGAATCATTGATTGGATAACCGAGTGTGTACATGAACCACTGTGAACTCTTCGTGAAAAGTGATGGTGAGAATGATGGTCGGGCTCCCCCTGTCTCTGGAATCCCCCAAATGAGCTAAGTTCCCCCACGATATGAATGCATGTCCCCAACTTGACACTTGTCATATCGGAAGTTACTTTGGTCCACTTGTCTCCAACTTTAAAACTTAGGATAAAATAATTATCCATACTTTACGTTTTAGGAATATTAATATAATATTCCCTTGACTTTTGGCCCTCCCTTTCCCTAACTGGTGAAGTTCAATCCCCCATCTCTTTTATCATGGTCGGTCTGCATGCAGCAATGCATTTTATATTAATCATAAGTCATGTACAAAGTAGGCGCATTGGCCCTTGACATCTAGGTGTTCCGGCCTAATACCTAAACATAAGCATCCCAACTTATAATAACCAACTCACCAGCCTATAACACATATCATATACACGAGGCTCATTGTCCTCCATACTGTGCGCACCTTATTTATTGCACGCAGTATCTTGCAATGTGCATATTACATCATTTTACTGCTCATTTCATGCGCGCACTATGCCACATGATGTGCATTACCAAATGAGGTCAAAACAACTCACCGACTTAAGTATATTTATATTACATTTACAATTGGGTTTGGTCGAGGGATATTACAATGTTATTCCAGCTTCATGATGTTGATGATGATGTTCCAGCCTTGTGCTGCTGATGGTGTTTTTGTTCCAGCTTCATGTTATTGATGTTGATGTTTCAGCTTCATGTTTCTACTTATGATGATGTTACTCCATCTCCATGCTATAAATGATGATGATATTGATGATGAGAAAAAATTTCGATGATTTATAGATGTGCCAGTTAGTGTTCCAAATGATGATGATGATGTTGTCCTCTCCTTCTCTTGATGATGTTGTATTGAGTCATGTTAGTAGAATACCCTTCTCATTAAGGGGGGGTGTTGAAATATTGTAACTTCGAAGAATATTCTAATTATATTTGAGTTATTATTTTATAGATCAAATCCCCTTTTGCGGATTTATTAAGTTGGGTCTTGTATAATATCAATTCCCCCTTTGTGGATTGGTCAAAATGTATTTGTATAGTGGTATTTTTAAAGTCAACCCCTAGTAATTATAAAGTGGCTTTAGCCACTTTATAGGAGAAGTTGACTCAACCAAGTGAAGAGACACAACCTTAGCACCATCTCACATTTGTATTTATATGTGAGGCTGGTGTCTCATTTACACAGACTCGCTCACTCATCTAGTGCACATATCTTGAAGGAAATTGTAGGTGCAAGAGGAAGGAGAAGAGAGGCACATGCTCAGTATTAGTCTGTCTTTGGTGTTTTGGTCTTAGTCTTGGCATTACATTGGAAATCTATTATTGAGGAATTTTTTGTTGGGTTTTCTCCCCCATGAGGGTTTCTAATGCAGGACCATCGCTCCAACTCATCATAGCGTTAGCAACCAGTGTAACAATGAATTAGGAGGGAGCGGATCCCAAGGAGATATGAGTGCCATTATTCTCATTTTTCATTTTAAATCTTAAGTTTTTAATGTAATTTAATGTAATTAAATTTTGAAAAGGATTGAGGAGGGATGAGCCTTTATAATATGTAAAGTTGAGTGTAAAGTAACCTTTAATGGGATGTAGTTGTATATATCCTGAGCATCGCCTTAGATCTGAAGATGTAAATGAATATTTACTATAGTGTCTTAGTGATAGGGAGGCATTTAATTAGATGTGATAGCACTAGAATAATATGGAAGGAAGGCTAGAGAAGCCCCCTCATGTATAAATCAATGTAATTATGCCCAGACAAGATTTAGTCAATTTTTTCAAGAAAGATGGTTGTTGGCAGTGGTGGAGAAAAATAACTGAGACTATGTTGCAGTCTATTATTGTACACATTGTAGAGACCATTCAATATTAATAGAAAAAGGAAGATTTCCCTGCATATGAGTTTATGTGTGTTTTCTAAATGCATTTGAATGGTTACTGTGTATATTTGTGAATGCTATGGATGTTTAAATATTCCATTTGCAAGAATAGATATAATTATCTGTTTGTAGTTTTATAAGTGTTTTCTGGGTTCTCACGGCTGCGCAAGAAGTGCACCTTAGAGTTGTTAGAAAAATATAAAATAACTGGGTAAGGAGTGCACAAGAACTCATTTAGGAGTTTTGTGAGGAGCATTCCAGGAGGGTACACCAAAATCATTTAGAAATATCACAAGGAATAGTGCAAGGAGTGCACATCAAAGTTATTGAATACTCTAAGAGCGAGCATAAAGAGTGTGTCTACAATCGAAGTAGTGTAAAATCTCAAGGAGGATATGTTAAAAGTAATTAGAAGCTCAAGAGATATAGTGAAAGTGTGCACATAGTCCTTGCGAGGTGTGCAGAGGTCAAGAACATTTTAAGGTTCATATTGTGGAAGGAGCGCAAGGAGCATGTGGGAGGTTTTCATAAACCGTTAAGTTCCAAGGAAACTTTGTGCAAGGAGTGTTCCATAGGGAAATTATTCTGAGTGCCAAAGATTAAGAGAAAGAGTGTCTTGCTGCCAACAGAGAATAAGGATTTTTTGAAGGTGGAAAGGGTCAAGTCCCTTTGAAAATCCCGAGAGAGTTGAAATCTCAGGAGGGAGAGTTTTACAGGGAACACAGATAAATGTCGTAGCCTTTGAAACCTTTTTAAATATCCTAAGTTCGAAGGGAAGCAGAGGAACATATGAGGAAGCTACAACAATCGTCAGATTCATGGCAGAAACAGATCTGGACCATTGGATCTAAGTCCAGATAGGAGGAGGAGAACACAGAGAAGGGAGAACAAATCCATGCCATCAGATTTGAGTGCAAGGATCAATAATTGTTGGATCTAGGTAAGAAGCATGGGTTTTAACCCTTGAAGTCCTCTGAACTTCGTGATTTTGACGATTTCCATGTGTTGGGTGTAGACGAGACACAACTAACGAAGTCTCAGAGCCTAAAGTAAATCTAGGCCGTTGGTAGTATAGGGGAATGTGTCCGCAGATCAATTGTTATCTAGAAGTCTAGCTATCCGATGAAATTGAGGTGTAATCCCAAGAGTGTGCAAGTTTCTTGAAGCTCCAAAGACCGGAGCAAATCCTAACCGTTGGCGTCATGAACGCGTGTCAATATATTTATATTAGTTCATAAGATCGATAGTTTGGTAGAATGGAGGCGCGAAGTGTTCTGGAGCATAAACTCGCAAAGGCCCTAAACCTGGAGCAGATGCTGGCCGTCGGTGTCAAGTGCATGTGGTGAAAGATCACGTGATTCAGAGACTTGGCACTCTGAAGGAATTTGGATGTGAATGTGTTATCACTCCAAGAAACTCTTTGTGGTTGTAAGACAAAGATGCTTAGTAACTTAAAGTAAACTTGTTTTTGTGTTTTTTGTATGTGTGGATCAATGGGATAACTGAACTACAGTGTGGCATTCAGACAATCAAAATGGATAATCAAATGAACTAGTGCTCTCAAGGATCAATAATCAGATAGTAGCTTTAAAGTGGGTGAAGAAATCAATGCTTATAAACCAGATACACAATGTAGGGTTTAATAAACAATGTAAGAAACTATTAATCAAGTTATGAACTGACTATGAGATGACAGTCATATTACAGTTAAAACAACTTGAATAAGAGTACAAAAGGAAAGGTGAAATCTGACATCAATAGAGAGAGAAAACTGTGATTTGTATTATCATATGAAAAGGATGTTTACAATATAGTGTAGTCCATGTCTCCAAAATCGAACCCTTCTTCTATCAAATGATAGGTATTTATATCTTTTACAACAGATCCTAGATCCTATAAACATGGATCTGGATTTCTAAATATGGAAAGAGAGTACAAAACTTAATACAATAAGATAACCTAACATTTAAACAAATAGATTTAATCTGATCATTACAAGTCGAATTTGACAGCTAAAGCATTATTTGGCAGTCTGTAGGTGAAAATCACAGATTCAAAAATCTGTCTTTGATGACTAGGCGATTTCTGTCAAGAGAAATCATGCCATTTGGTGTTATTTCCTTACCATATGTCTTTAAAACTTAATGAGAAAGATATTTTAGCTTCTCCTAATTATTATCCATCATTTAACACCTTTCCCACATGTTCAGAAATTAAAAAATCGTGATCTGGGCAGAAAGAAGACATTTATGGACTCTTCTGGGCTTTCACCAGGTCTTTTTTCCTGAATCTACCCCTTTAGCTGGTGAAAAAGAAAGGTTTCAATGACTAACTAGCAAATTTCAAAACCAATGAGCTGGTGAAAGCGCAAATGTTTTAATGAAAACAACCTTGGGAAAAATCAAATATATGAGCCGTGGAGAGTCCATTTTACATTCTTGAATAGTCGATTGACATCTCGAAATCCTAAGATTTCCAATGGTACTTTCAGATCTATTTTTAGAGCTTGGTAAGGTAGTCAAATGTCCTCCACAAGATGAGGCATCATTTTTCAAACAAATTTCAGAAAGAATTATTTGATCGCTAACACCTGGCTCCAACTAGGATGGAGACCTCCATGTGAGGTTTCTAAGAATCTGGCAGACCTTATGCCTTTAGTATTGGGTATGGAGTCATTTAGCCTTTACAATTTATCATCTGAAAACCTGTAGCAAACCTGTAACCTGCCTGTAACCTGCTTGTTTATTCATTAAATCAATCAACTGAAAATAATCAAGTTGCTCATTTCCCTCAGAGATCTCAATCTGAGAATAAAGCACGATGAAATGCTGATCTGGGATTTTCAACTTATCACCTTCGTCACACGTGACTGTTGTCTTAAACCCGATCTGACTTGTTCTTGGTAAAATAGTAGCTGATGCAATGGTAGCCTCATCTGCTATTAGCTCTAGGGAACCTATTGTAGCTTTCTTTCCATCGTATGACTTTGCAAAAATCTTTGCTATTGCTTAGTGATAACCCTCCTGCAATTTTTTAACAAAGGTTATACATCCAACATCTGAGAAATGCTTATAGAACTCTGGATGAGACTACAAAAAGATAAGTTGTCTAATTCTTTCTGTAGAGGTGGTCCTCCTCGTTTCCTTGCCATCTGCAAATAATCACTAGCTAATTTTCACATGGTTGACACAATAGTTTTTTCCAAATGAGAAAACGTTGGTGATGGTGAAAACAATTCTGTGTAATCAATGATAGAGTAAACCCCAAAATAGAACATTTTTAAAAACCGTGAATTTTGAAAATGGAATGATGGCTGTGATTTTCTGTCGACACACATCTAGTACTTGGTGATCTGAATGGAATGATGATCAAACATCCGTCATCTCTTCAAACTATATTCCATATACACACGAAATACATGATTAGATTTATCATGATATTCCACTAGAACATGGTGTAAATGTGTATCTTCTCCTTAGCCTCCATAAATGTTTCCATCATGATTGTATGACATGTTTACAACATGGCACTTTCGGTTCCTTTTTAAGACGCTAGAGAAAAACCCATATGAACAATTTCACTGGATCACTTGCTCTCAGGGACACCGTTTAGCTATTGAAACCTTAAATTTTCACCAGCTAACTAGAAATGAAATGAATGGACTGTGCTATTTTAGGCGATAACATTGGCTTCAGCTAATCCTCTACTAAACTGAAAATTGCTTGTAGTTTGTTGTAGTCTACCTGCTTATTCAACAAAAAATGAACTAGAAGGATCTACTTGCTCAGAAAGAGCTTATTCTTCTATATATCCCTTCACTAACCAATTGCACTGCCTCTTATCAAGTGAAGTCATGCTTCCAATGAAGCCATGTCAGAAACTGATTTACTGAACTTGTTCTTGACTTTGACCCCAAAAATATAAGAATCCATCATAAGTAGAAATGCAATTGGAAAAGATGACATAACTGTCCTTCTCCTGACAAAAATATTTTGATATTTAAGTTGCTCATAATCTCCAAATAATCTGCAATAGGGTCATCAAATCCACAAATAAATACCACTACTTGTTGCTGATCCAACTGAGAACTAAAAAGTTGTTGCTGCTGCTGGTACTGCTGGCTGCTTTCACTGATCTCAGTGTTGAATGTGGACTTCTCAGTATTTGCTGTAGAAAAATGTATGATCAACTGATGATCTAAACTTTTCTGTTCCCTTTTATCATTTTCCTATGATTTGAATTTCTCACTATGATGTGCTGGCCTATTGAAATCGACAATTTCTGAGAGAGAAGAAGTAATATGTTCGTGATCTTCTATATCACTGCCTTCTTCCTCATCAACAACCTTTATATCAGAATCTGAAACAAAGGGTTCAAGAGGAAGATAGTCCTCTTGATATTCCTTATGAAGATAAGATGATTTCTGCAAATTATGTTCCTCATGATCGCTACAACTTCCTTCCATCTGCCAATCTAAAAAACGAAGACTGTCTTCATTGATTTCTATTGGATTTTGACCAAAGGACAACTGCTCATCTTCACAAATATTTAAATCTTCTTCTTCAGGATAATGATCACAAGAGGATAACATAACAGGGTTTACATGATATGGATTGGGATCAGCTAAGAAAATATAATTGCCTATGTAATCATTAGTTATCATAGGCTCAATTTGGTTTGTAAACTGATCATAAACTTTGGATTCGTACCTGTCTCTGGAATACTCTACCAATATTAAATAATTTAGATCTGACTCTAAAATAAACTCACATGCTTGCTGCTGTTCCAATTCTGTTTCACACTCATAACCTTCATGCTCAAAATCTGAGCCATACTGACATTCTGTTGGCTTAGGTAGATGTGTATTTTCAAAGTCAACCCGCTCTCGGGTCCTCCTGGAAGCAAAAATGTTCTCCTCCACTTCTTGAGCATCTTTAAACAAACTCATTAATGATGAAGATTTCCTTTCCAGCAGGAAAAGCACAAGCTTTGAATACTGAGCCATAACATAGTATACCATGGCAGAAATCTCCGTGGGCCAGATCTCCAAAGGTATGCCATAATATATTCTGTATAACCTTCTGTTGAAGACAGACAAAGCTTCGTCCTGCTCTTTCTTTAAAGCATAAAAATCAGCAAGGTATGAATCCAATGATTTGTTCTTACCCCAATGCTTGGAAAAAAAATTAGAGAATTCAATCCAAGAGCCAATGGAGTCAGCTCTTAGACCCTTAAACCATATTTCAGCATCTTTGATCAACGAATTAGAGAAAAATCTCATGATCACGTCTTCATGAATAATCTCAAACCGATAAATAAAATCCTCAAAGGATTCCAAGTGCCTCTCAGTGGAAACTGGGTTCTCTCCAGAAAACCGGGGAAGATATTCAAAATAGTCAAGGGGGTAAGGATGAAGGAAATAGGGTAGACTCAAAGGCTTGAACATCTTCATTCTGATTTTAATTTGAAAGGCAGTGGGTTGATCATGAAATTTAATAGGTTGATGAGAAAGTTTATCAATAATGTGAAAAGGTGCTGAAATCTGAGAGGGTTTAGAATCAATTTCAACGTTCACAAAGTCAGAAGGGTTATTAGATTCAAGAGGGAATCAAATGAATATCTCATCTTTGTGAACGTGCTGAGGTAAAGCTACTGAATCTACTTCTGTAGTACAAGCAGGCTGCAAGTTTTCTTTTTTTAAGGTTGGGTATATACAGGAAGAATGATGATTTTCTGAATATACAAACCAGAAAATGATTCTCTTTACATGCGAAGGGAAAAGTATGAAAGAGGTGATAAATAAATACAACAGTTCATGAAGCAAACTAATGAACTAATACATAGGATTGAAATTTAATCTTTTCATCTTCTGTCAATCGGATACTCCCCAGTGGAGTCTTTAATCGTGGAGTCGCCAACAAATTTCTGAACAACGGAGTCGCCATTGAATCCATTCTTGATGGAGTCACCAGATAGATGATTACAACCAATATAATGTCTAGGCTTTGTTTATCATCAAAGCTGGATCTATGTCATCTCCCAAGGAAGCTGAGCTTCAATCTCCTCTCCCCGACAATAGCGCCAATTTTTTATCACTCCAAGAAACTCTTTGTGGTTGTAAGACAAAGATGCTTGGTAACTTAAAGTAAACGTGTTTTGTGTTTTTTGTATGTGTGGATCAATGGGATAAATGAACTCCAATGTGGCATTCAGACAATTAAATTGGATAATCAAATAAACCAGTGCTCTCAAGGATCAATAATCAGATAGTAGCTTTAAAGTGGGTGAAGAAATCAATGCTTATAAACCAGATACACAATGTAGGGTTTAATAAACAATGTAAGCAACTATTAATCAAGTTATGAATTGACTAATGAGATGACAGTCTTATTGTAGTTAAAACAACTTGAATAAGAGTATAGAAGGAAAGGTGAAATTTGACATCAATAGAGAGAGAAAACTGTGATTTGTATTATCATATGAAAGGGCTGTTTACAATATAGTGTAGTCCATGTCTCCAAAATCAAACCCTTCTTCTATCAAATGATAGATATTTATATCTTTTACAATAGATCTCAGATCCTATAAACATGGATCTAGATTTCTAAATATGGAAAGAGAGTACAAAACTTAATACAATAAGATAACCTAATATTTAACCAAATAGATTTAATCTGATCATTACAAGTCGAATTTGACAGCTAAAGCATTATTTGGCAGTCTGTAGATGAAAATCACAATTTCAGAAATCTTTCTTTGATGACTGGGCGATTTCTGTTAAGAGAAATCATGCCATTTGGTGTTATTTCCTTACCATATATCTTTAAAACTTAATGAGAAAGATATTTTAGCTTCTCCTAATTATTATCCATCATTTAACACCTTTCCCACATGTTTAGAAATTAAAAAATCACGATCTGGGAAGAAAGAAGATGTTTCTGGACTCTTCTGCGCTTTCACCAGCTCTTTTGTCCTGAATCCGCCCCTTTAGCTGGTGAAAAGGAAACCTTTCAATGAATAACTAGCAAATTTCAAAACCAATGAGCTGGTGAAAGCGCATATTTTTTAATGAAAAATGCCTTGGGAAAAATCAAATTTCGAGCCGTGGAGAATCCATTTTACATGCTTGAATAGTCGATTGACATCTAGAAATCCTAAGATTTCCAATGGTACTTTCAGATCTATTTTTAGAGCTTGGAAAGGTAGTCAAAATTCCTCCACAAGATGAGGCATAATTTTTCAAACAAATTTCAGAAAGAATTATTTGATCGCTAATAGAATGGATTTGGGTCAGAAACTCCTGAAGGCCTGAAGACCAGAGGCCATCATGACCATCCATTGGCAAGGATGCATGGACCAATGATTGAACCCCTCACATATTCGAAGTTTTTCCATCTGGGAACCAATGGGTAATGACATATGAGAACTCCTGAAATCTAAAGTTATGAAGAGATCACAACCATCAATTGCTAATAAGGTGAGGATCATTGATCTGTGAGCGTCTGGAGTAGTTTGACGAATTGACGTTTCGAAGATTTTGAAGGGTTGTGTAGTGGAGAGCTCCGAAGTCCTGGAGCCCATAGTGATCCTAGACTATAGATCTAGGACAAAGTGGGATCGTTGATCCCCAATCCTATTCGATAGTTCAACATTCGTGCATTCATGAGGGAGTTTGGTTTGTGTTGTGAAAATCTTTGAATCCCAGAGCGTAGAGTAAGTGTGAACTGTCGATCTGAGGCAGGTGACAACCATCCAATATTCTACTTGGGATTTCAATACTATACAAGTATTGTATGTTGGAGCAGGTAAAATACCTGAAGCTTGAAGTCCCAAAATATCTATGAGCCATAGATCTCGGCATGTAGTGTGAGTTGTTGGTCTCCGCCCCTGTTCGACCATTCCCATATTCAACGTTCGGTAGGATTGTGGGTTGTTGTTATTGAAAATATTAAATCTCAGAGCTTGGAAGTTCCAAAGTTCCTTCCATTCAAATTTTTATCCCATGAATTTGGCTCATGGTCATGTGAATTTCTTTGCTTAGGTAAATAGACCCTTGTGAATGCAGATTTACATGCAAGGAAAGGGACACAGGCCCATGGTATATGATTTCGAGGGTTCAACATGAGCCCGAGAGATGATTCAACTCCCTACTATGAATGATCCTAGACTAGGAGGTCGTGCGAGCCCTAGGAGGTGGTGGGGGTTTGCATCAAGTGGTATCGGAGCCGAATTTTGTCTATAGACAACAAGCAAGGGAGAAAAAGACAAAGTGTTGATGCTCCGTTGCGTATGAAGATATGTTTGCAAGAAGCAAACAATGGAATTTATAGGAGGGAAGGGAGATAAAGAAAATGGCTGCTAAAGGCTAGAAGCAAGGTCAAAGAGGCGATCGTAAGGAGATGAGAAAGGAAGAGATGGACAAAGATCTCAAGGAGACTCCAGAGAGGCTCGACAGATTGACGCAGAAAATGCAACAAGAAGCACAAGGAAGTTGGAGGTATGAGTGGCCCATGAAGAAAAAGGTGAAGTGGCCTATCTAGTAGTTGATTGCCAAGAAGCATAAGCATATGTTGAGGATATGGTTGAGGAAAGATGAAAACCTTAGTGACACAGAGGAGGAGATGGTTTGCGTTTGTGAACCAGAGGATGGAGAAAAACTCAACGAGGAGGAAAATATATCAGCTGAAGATCTAGCAGATTTCTAGGAGGGAAATTAAAAGAGTTCGGTTGAAGATATCATAGACTGCCAGGAGGGAAACATTGGTTTTTTAGGTTTCCAGGTGGGCAAGGAATACAAAGTGATACTTTCTGAGAGTCTTGGGAACTCAGAGGAGTGCTCGGATCAATAAGGAGTTCTGACAAGAGAGGAGGAAGATTAGAGGCATGTTCTGATCATTGGAGGAATCAATATATTCCTTCCAAGTATCCCAGCAAAGGCCAATTTATGTGTTGAGGGTGTAGAAGAAGAGGGATATCCAACAATGACTGTCATAAGGGAAGAGAAGAAGCAACCATTGACATCTACCCGAGTGATGGAAAAATAAGAAAGGGATAATTTAGATAAAATGATCACTTAATGGGAAAAAGAATTGAAGATGTGTTGAGCCCTCAACACACACTAAAAATCCTATGCCAATTTTTTCACTTTTTGGGTACCACTTGATTTTTTCCACTGCCTGAGTTCGATTTTCTTTTAATATTTTTTTTTGTCTTGCTTGTTCTCTTGACTCTCATTAGCTATTCAAGTTTTTATAACTTATGAAAACCCCATGAATCAAAGAGGATTAACACTTAAATAAGGAATCAAATAGCCAACAGACTTCACCCGACGCACTCCAAAATTCAGAATCGGAAGAAATTAAGATGTGTAAAAGAATCACTCAGAAAAACTCAGTCACCGAGCACCAATATTCACTGGTATTGACAAAAGGAATCTTTGTTTCATGAAAAGTATCGCATATGGGCATCGCCGATAACCGATCCCCTTCGACATCGGTAAAAGGTGAAGGAAGTGGACGTTAAGGAAGAAAGAAACGATATCACCGATCGCCGATACCCAACGTGCTTGTCAGAATCGGGGAAGGCTGAATCGCGACGAACATTTCAGCCATGCTAAAGATTTTTCCCCGATCACCGATTCCCGAAGCATTTTGGCATCGAGAGTTTTTAGAAGAAGCTAACCTAAATAAAACACACAATAGTTTAACCTCGATCGCCGACCCTCGACACTTTTTTCGGCATCGGCAAGCCTAGGTTTAGTTTAGAACACACTACTTAAAGAAAGTCCCGATTCCTAATAATACGCACAAATTAATTCACTGGTATTCAACACCACATGTCTTTTCCATATTGAAGAAACATACGACCCAATTTTACCCTGAGACATTCTTGGTCCTCTAAGTCCAAGACATACCCTGAGTCAGTTTTTCCACATCATCACTGTACGATGAAATCAATCAACGTCAGAGGTTTTTCACAAAAGGACATCAACGAAAACATTCATGGCACATCGCCGATCCCCGATCCACCCACTGAGAAAGTGACACGATGGGATGTTTTAACACTAGATACGATTATATTCTGAGCTTTTAAGAGGTTAATTAATGCCAAATCTCACATTAGTTTCTACTTCATGCATGAAACAAAGAAAATGTTTGAAATTACCAATAGAACACATCACCCTCTGTGCCTCCACCATCAACTCACGATGAATTTAAGTTGCAGAGATTCAACGGTAGATTGGTTTTGAATTCCACTCATCACCCGAATTAAATGGTTGATACGACAAGGTAAGTTCTTCCCCGGTTTAAATTCTCTTGGGTCATTGTAAATGAAACCACTCTGCAGGAAAAAGAGTTTCAAAGCATCCAGAGGAGCGAGACAAGAAATTCAAAAGCTTCCGAGATCCCATGAGTATCAAACAACCAGGTTTAGAAAGCGTTACAGGTATGTACCAGTCAGTGTATTTTTTATGTTTTCACTTCATATATACATTTTTTTATCCAGTGTTACTCTGTACGCATGCCCTAAAGGATTGATTTCGATTGCAATAACAATGCCTCCAAGTAAGCCAACCACTAGGCGATCGCTGAGGGCCCCCAAGATGAAAGAACCAGAGGTAGGAGAAGGCTCTTCTCTAGGGGAAACAAAACAATTAGAATTTTCTCCAAGACCAGAACCAGTTATTAAAACATCCACAAAGAAGGCTTTCATTCAACCTCCTGTTAATTTTTAATCCATTATTATAGTTATTTTCATTTCAATAGATAACAATAACATAACACAAGATCATTGAGAAATACACAATCACAAGAGACATAACATTTATCCTGGGAAACCCTCTAGGGGAAGAAAACCCAGCAAAACTTCCTTATTATAGATAGCCAATACAATGCCAAGAGATAACTCAAGCTAATACAGAATATCCTCTCCCAAAATATGCGCCACTCTCTCTCCTTCTTCTTCAACTGCAGTTCCTCTCTCAATGAGAAAGTGAGGTGTGTCTAAGTGAGGCGCTAGCCTCCTTATTTATACAAGACTGGCATGTGTGAAGTGTCTCTTCACTGGCAGGGCCAACTTCTCCAACTAGGTGGTTATAACCACCTTTATTATAATTTGGGGCCTCTTTAATATATTCTAGGGTTGACTTCTTATTCTACCTATTACAATTATCTTTTGACCAATTCTCAAAAGGGGATTTGGTCCTTTATAATAACCGACATGATCAATCCACAATGGGGATTGATCCAATGAATAATATATCAAATAATAATAAGAATACACTTTGCAGTTACATTATTTTAACACTCCCCCTTAACAAGAAGGGTATTCTTCAACAACATCATCCGAGAGAGAGAGGCCTTTATCATCAACAACATCAAGTGGGTGAGAGGACAACATCATCAATATCATCTTGGAACACTGACTGGCGTATCTATAAATCATCGAAAGTTTTCTTCATTGGCAGCATCTTCATTCTCAAAGGAATGAAATCATCATCTGCATCAATATGTATTAGTGTAAAACTGATACAACATCATAATCATCACAACACGAGGTTGGATCATCATAATAATACTAGACTGGATTTATTTCACAACTATCCATCTGAAAGCACAGTTCTAGTCTCATCTCATCGTCTTGCTTTATGTCACAGCTGTCAAGATGAAGCAAGATGCTCGTCCTACTTTACATCACAACCATCAGGTCGGAAGCAGGATACTAGACTGGCTCTACGTCACAACCATCAGGTCAGAAGCAAGATACTAGACTGGCTTTACGTCACAACCATCAGGTCGGAAGAAGGATACTAGACTGGCTTTACGTCACAACTATCCAACCGAAAGATCAATTCTAGTCTCATCTCATCATCTTGCTTTACATCAAAACCATCAGGTTGGAAGCAAGGTACTCGTCCTGCTTTACATCACAACCATCAGGTCGGAAGCAGGATACTAGACTGGCTTTATGTCACAACTATCTATTTGGAAGCTTAGTGCTAGTCTCATCTCATCATCTTGCTTTACGTCACAACCATCAGGTCGGAAGAAAGGTACTCATCCTACTTTATGTCACAACCATCAGGTCGGAAGCCGGATACTAGACTAGCTTTACGTCATAGCTATCCAGATGGAAGCACAGTACTAGTCACATCATATCATCTTGTTTTACATCACAACCATCAGGTCGGAAGTAAGGTACTCGTCCTACTTTACATCACAACCATCAGGTCAGAAGAAGGATACTAGACTGGCTTTAAGTCACAACTATCCAGCCGGAAGCTCAGTGCTAGTCACATCACATCATCTTGCTTTACGTCACAACCATCCAGTCATAAGCAAGAGATGTCTCATCAAAAAAACTACTCCCCCTTTCGAGGAAGGTCCTTTTGGACTATACCAAGCTTATCTTGAAAGTGCTCAAACTTTACACGAGATAGAGGCTTGGTCAACACATCAACAACCTGTTCATCTGTGCTAATGTACTGGAGCTTTAAGGCTCCTCTCTGCACCATGTCATGGATGTAATGATATCGGATCTCTATGTGCTTTGACCTGTCATGGAATATAGGATTCTCTATCATCTTTATGTAGCTCTGGTTGTCACATAGGATCGTGGTTGCTTCCATATCTAAGTCAAATAGACCGATCAACAACTTTCGAAGCCATATAGCTTCGTAGCTGGCAGAACATGCAACAATGTATTATACTTCCACTATACTGAGAGAAATGTTGGATTTCTTTCTACTCTACCATGAGATCATGGCTGATCCCAAACTGAAATAACATCCTGAAGTGATTTTCCTGTCAGAAACACTTCCTACCCAATCTGCATCAGTATATCCACTCAATGTGAAATCATGATGTCCATTATAGCTGAGACCACAATCTATTGTACCCTTAAGGTACCTCATCACATGTTTTGAAACCACTAGGTGAACATGTCTGGGTTCTACCAGAAAATGACTCAAGGTGTTCACAAAAAAACAAATGTCTGGTCTGGTGTTCATCAGATACATCAACGATCCAATAATCTATCTGTACAATGTGGCATCAATCAATTCTGATGAAGTGTCGACCAACAGCTTCAACTTCACTTCCATGGGTGTATTCATGGGCTTGCACTCTAACATGTCGAATCTCTTCAGGATTTCGACTGCATACTTCCCTTGTTTAAGGAAGATCCTCTCTGGAATATGCCATACCTCAAGACCTAGGAAATAATTCATTAGGCCAAGGTCTTTCATTTCAAATTCTGAGGCAGGTCTCTTCTTACATTCAGTGATGATATTTTCTTCTCCAGTTAAGAATAAGTCATCCACATACAGTAATAGTATTACTGGCTCATCGTTCATGACCTTGAAGTAGAGGTTAGAATCTGCTTTACTCTTGGTAAAGCCTAAGCTCGTTATAAAACTGTATATACGATCATACCAAGCTCTAGGGGCTTGCTTTAATCCATATAAGGCTTTCTTCAATCTTCATACATGAGACTTCCTGTATTCAACTTCAAATCCTTGAGGTTTCTCTATATACACTTCCTCTTCGATGACACCATTTAGGAAGACTGTCTTCATGTCCATCTGGTGTAACTTCCACTTCATCTTAGCTGCAAGGCCTATGATGGTTCTGATCAAAGTGTATCTGGCTACATGAGAGAATGTCTCTTCATAGTCAATTCCTTGTTTTTGAGAAAATCCATGCGCTACAAATATTGCTTTATACTTCTCAATACTTCCATCAACAACATGTTTTATTTTGAAGAGCCATTTGGAGGATACCACATATTTAATCTTCTGTCTGGGAACTATTTCCCATACTTCGTTCTTTATTATGGATTAGTATTCCTCTGTCATGGAATCTTCCCATTCTTTCCTCTGAATGGCTTCTTCAAAGCAGGTAGGCTCCTTTTCTAGGAGATCACACATCGAAGCCGTATAATTGGAGAATGGCTTTGGTATTTTCACCTGTCTCGTAGTTCCTTTGGGAACACCATACTTCTCTCCATATTGAATAAGCTCTCTATCCCAATATGGATTTCTTTTATGGAGGATCTTCATCTGAGGAGGTTCTTGAACTTCTAATTTATCATGGTCTTCTTGAATTTCCTCATCAGGGGAAGTTACGACTTCCCTCACCGGTTTTGCGGCTCCGGGAACCTCCCTCACTGCAGTTCTAGGGATTACAGGTTCCTCTTTATATACTTCTTCATGCTGGTATCTCCTTTATTTCTTGAGTGTTGCATATTCATCAAAGGTCACATCCCTGCTGATATCAATGTGACGGTGACTTGGTATATATATTCTGAAGGCCTTGGAGACCTCACAGTATCCCACAAATATTCCCTTCTTTCCTGAAGGTTCCAACTTGTTTCTCTTCTCTTTTAGTATATGAATAAATACTGGGCAGCCAAATGTTTTGATATGGCTTACCTCTGGCTTCTTTCTGGTGAACATCTCTTTTGGGGTCTTGAGCCCAAGTGCACTATGGGACAATCGGTTCTGCACATATACAGTTTCCATTTCTTCATCTTCCCATAAGCACATAGGAATATCTTGATCATGGATCATAGTCTTCATAGCTTCCATTATCATTCTGTTCTTTCATTCAGCTATACCATTTTGTCG
>JASDQU010751422.1:0-14094 GCA_032191745.1 Picea mariana | reverse complement strand
CAACCTTCACTATTGCTTCCTCGGGGTTATTACCTGTGACCTGGAACAAGGTCAACAAAACAACAAGCAAGAGTAATATCATTTTTGATAAGGTAGTAGCACGAACAATCATCATAGTAGCTCCTTTAGAGCTATCACTTGCAACTTGTCTGAAGCAAAGATTAAAGGTAAGGAATACAATATGAAAATGAGGTCAACACTCTCATAGTTTTGTGATCAAACATTCGTCCATGGCAACCTGGAACTAACACACTAGATTCTTCCTAGAGGAGGTGTTAGTTGCATCAGACAAATGATTAAGTTAAGTATTTATATCTATATTCTCACATGCTATCAAGTATGATACTTTACAAAGAATGCTATCTCAACTATAGTCATCAACTTGTCATGTGTACCTTTGAATCTTATTAACTTGATTAATCAAACTTGGAGCCTTGTCCTCCAGAATGAGTGCTTGCTTTTCTTCCAAGTCTCCTTTACTCAATATGGTGAGTGCTTTCTTCAACCTGTCTTCTGTACTAAGACAATACGCTATCTTGACAGAAGGTTGGGTTAGAGGATAAGTTCTATGATCTCAAATTTTAATCCATCTAATACCTTGACTCAGATTTTGATCAAAGGTTAGAATGATGGTCATAGCTACAACATGCAACACTGATCAAAATAATTTCATAACAAATAGATGCATATTAGAATAATCACACCTGGGTTGCATCATTCCTCTGAATATGTTGGATCTTGAGATCCTTTTGGATCTATGGCAAGAGATCCCTTCTCCTGCAAAAACTCTTTAAATTTTAACCATTTAAACATATGTGAGTACATACCTCTGATAGCATTTGTAGGTGGTGGCACCATCTGACAACAACAATAATCATTACCAACTTTTTAAAAACTTCAAGGGTGACGACAACTGGTAGTACGGCTGCAAATGCAACTACAACTGGTTCTGAGACTGCAACTGCAACTTAGGGTTTTATGAGGAAACCCTAATTTTTCAAACTTTGAATTTTGGAATTCTGATCTAGAGGATAGATGTGCTGAGCTGAGGCGAGTAAGCTGGTGCAGCTGGATTTTTGAAAATCCAACTTTTACCCCCTCAAACTTGATCTACAGATTTCTAGATTGGTGCTTCTAGTTTTCTGGTACTTCTGGTACTCTGGTACTTCTAGTACTTCTGGTACTATGGTTTTCTAGTACTTTATGAAACTAGGGTTTCACTTTTCGAGAGATCTAGCCACTGAAAAGGTGCGTTGAAGGTGCCAAAATGATCCTTGGGGGAGGGCACACTTTTCTAGATGGTTTTAGGGCTGAAATACCTCACCAACAGAAAGCCCTAATTTTCATGTACGGTAACAGTGACATTTTTCACTTTTCTCTTGTGAAAGATGCTCTCTTCAGCTTGGCTCTGAAACCATGTTAATGTTTAAGCCATTATTATAGTTCTTTGCATTTCAATAAATAACAATAGCATAACACAAGATCACTAAGAAATACACAATCTAAAGAGACACAACATTTATCCTGGGAAACCCTCTAGGGGAAGAAAACCCATAAAAACTTTCTTATTATAGATAGCCAATACAATGCCAAGAGATAACTCAAGCTAATATAGAATATCCTCTCCCAAAAGATGCACCATTCTCTCTCCTTCTTCTTCAACTGCAGTTCCAAAACTTGTCTCTCAATGAGAAAGTGAGGCGCTAGCCTCTTTATTTATACAAGACTGACACGTGTGAAGTGTCTCTTCACTGGTAGGGCCGACTTCTCCAACTGGGTGGTTATAACCACCTTTATTATATTTCAGGGCCTCTTTAATATCTTCTGGGGTCGACTTCTTATTCTTCCTATTACAATTATCTTTTGACCAATCCGCAAAAGTGGATTTGGTCCTTTATAATAACCGACATGATCAATCCACAATGGGGATTGATCCAATGAATAATATATCAAATAACAATAAGAATGCACTTTACAGTTACATTGTTTTAACACCTCCATCCTTCGGAGACACAAAGGCAAGAACAGGGACCAATATGAACTTCCCACATTGGGGAGAACTCTTCAAGAATATCAACCAAGAGGAATTCCCTGAATACACCGCACACAGTGACCCGATGTGAGAGCGCTCGACGACTAGGTATTCCCGAATATCTGATGGTCACACCTGCACATGGTAGCAAGAAGAACCCTGATTTTTCATTGTATAGAACTGCTGCAATGGCTCCTCAACCATAGAGACACATAGAAGTGCATGATCAATGATGACAATGGTGGGTGTGTCAGAGTTTTCCTTCTAACGAAGGTCCAGAAGTATTACAAGCTTAGAGACCCGGAGGAGTGACTAAACACTGATTTCGTCGTGAAATTATATGAGCACCACAAAACCAGTTGGGTAACGTCCTCCTGGTGGCGAGAAGATAAGAAATACAACAATCGGACCTCCGGTTGGTACCAAACGACCAACCTAATAGAACCATACATCTTCCTAATGGATCTCATCTACCGACTGTATGGGGAGAGGGTATGCTCCATATTTTTGGAGGCGTGGATGCCTTTAGCATACACAGTATCTATTTTTGGGAGTGGCTTCAACTGGGGATCCATCATCCCCAAGCAACTAAGCATCTGCATACAACAGGCTCAGATGCCGAAAGAAGGAGAGACTCCAGCCTTCTACATGACATCATATTTGTTGGATGTCATGTGTGCCAGAAACATCTTCGCCGAAATGAACCTAAGCTGGCACATCGTAGAGATCTTAGTCCATGTATATTTTAGCGTCTTATGGGAGAACATGTATAAAAAATCCTACTCACTCATCTACGATGAATTCATCGCACACATCTATTTTATTATTTTCAAGAAAGAATGTCCGAGACTATCGACTGTGGACAAAAAAGCAATATCAAAGGTCGACCACTGGTATCTGGACGAATGCGATACCTACATTAGGGTATTCATGGCCACAAAATCACCTCATCTCCTACCAGCACATGTCCCTAACCGGCTTGTGGTGGGAGAAATCTGCTACCATACCATCCTGCAAGGTTACAACGCTACCCTGGTCAAAGATAAGAAGCAGATGTTTACACCTTATGGATTCCATGTTGGCTTCTACCTAGTTAAAGACACTGCTCAAGACAAGCAGGAAGGGATAAACCAATTAGAATTATGATTATAGACTAACAGATTCCGCAAGCATGACCCAAAGGGTCTAGTCTTGAAACATGCTTCCCAAGTGTCGTCCTGTTGGCCGTATGCCCATGACAAATTCAAAGATGAAATCTTCACAGAAAATGCCCAAGACTAGGATGAGGTGGTGGCACGGATGGCTGATCCAAAAATGACCAAGTTTAGAGCCATGATTCTGTATGAACAAACAAAAACCATAAAACAATAGTCTCAAAAGGCCCTCAGAGCCAGAGAACAAATGATAACAGCCAAAGCAGCAGTTCCCCAGGTTGCGGCTGAAACAACAGAGATTCCCCAGGTAGCCCCGGTGCAAGGTAGAGGTCTCCCCGAGGCTCATGACGTGTGAGAGAGGGCGTTACTCATGTTAGAACATGCACAACAAATAATTTATTAGCTGCAAGATGACCCAGATCTCATAAATATGACAAGGCTCTCTGTCGATGACCCAGATGAAAGCCAGATGGGCCTAAGCGACCCTGAATTCATATATGTCGATGCAATTACTGGGTTAGATGACCCTTAATTCACAACTCCACTGTTCGAATCACTGACAAGGGTTTCGGCTCAACCAGAGATAGTCAGAACATCAGGGAGGACCAGTGTGTCAAACCCCTTAAGCGAGCTGATAAAAATATATGATGATGATGAGAGCCCAGAGGTATCCCTCGTGACCCCCATGCATATCAAAGAGGAGAAGGATCTAGAGAAGACATCTTCCCCAGTTCTCGATGCTCAAGTTTAGGGGGTTCTGCAGAATCAACAAGAAGTCGAGAGTGTCTTAGACACTAACCTACCTAATGCACCAGAGACCCAAGCAGATAGTTTGGAGGACGAGCCAGGGTTGGACGATCCCAAGGAAGAATCTCCACAACAAGAAATCGACATCTCAACGACTGATGATCAAGTAAGTACTGAGCCTACCGATGATGCCTCAATTTCAATCGGTACTCAAACCCCCGAATAGTGACAGACATAAGCCGAGCCTTCAAAACACAGGGATGAAGTTCAAGAACCAAGTATTGAACAAGTACATACCATTGGGAGTCTGGGGAATACACTCACCTGGGGAGATCAACAAATCCATGAACCCATGGATGAAGTAGCCGATATACATGCCATATCTTATGACTGGAAAATGAAGTCTATCGTCCACAGAACCACCAAGAAGCGGAGGATCACTTTAGATCACTCCATCCTCATCACTATGGAGGAACATCTGATCAATGCAGAGCATGCCAAGATGTTCTAACTCATCAGTGCACGAATGGAAATCATAGATGCTACCCTAGATAGAGCTAAAAGAGATGAAGAGGAGCTGGCCGCTGCTCTAAAGGAATTGAAACATTTGCACCACTTGGCAAAATACTATCAGGAGACCACACAGGACGTGGTGTTCCTAAGGAGTGAATTCCAGGAGGCCTACAAAAAATTTACATATGAGTGGCACCTATTCACTGCAAGGATAGCCGAGCTCTAGGAAGACACCCTCATGGAACTTGAAACATGCAAAGATATGAAGTGGTGGTACGAGAAAGAAAAACAAGCCATGGAGAGGGTCGACTACATCGGTGTGGTCCAACAGGGCCGAGATATAGAAGAAAACGACATTTGGGTGTTAAAAGAGAGCATCCTTGATTGCATAAAAAAAATCAGTCGAGTATTGGGAAAAAATGGGTCGGGAACCTCACCGATAAATTCAAGATAAATGGGCCAAGTGCGAGAAAAACTGGATGAAGATCAGTCGGGTGATGAAAGACATTGAAATCCTTGAGTTTGGCACACTCGATGAATTTTTCGACTTGTGCGGCATAGTCAAGTCGCACACTTAGAAAGACTCATCATGGGGTGAAGAAATAACAAAGGTGTCAGACACGGCGCCAGGTCAGGTGCGACAATTTATGGAGCACCTGATCAAAGCTCAGGCTATGCTACAATAGTTAAGTGTTAGTATAGTCAAGTATTGGGCACATGTGGTAGAGATAAGAGAGATTCACTCGACCCCGATGGAACAACATAGATTCCCATAATCCAACACCTGCGAGGATCTGTTCATCAAGTGGTCAGAGTACGAGAAGAGTCATCCTCTTAAGTGATAACTTGAGATGAATCTTAGAAAAAATAACAGAAAAGTGTGCCATGTGGCAAGTTTTGTTTTACCTAGTTGCACTTTAGTAGTTATTTTTAGTTAATTTTATGTTATAAATAAGAGCATCGATTGGTTAGTTAAGGGTCGATGGTTGCTACTAAGGTCCTCATTTTTGGTTTTGTTAAGAACTATTTCAGAGATGACTTTAATTGAGAAGTCCTTTTGGACCAGAGAAAAATTTTGTGTTTTCATCAAATGCGTGTATGATTGGATGTGGAGAAGAATTATTTCTTATTTTGTCTCATGAATGGATGCTGTAACGAGTAAGAGCTACTAAATCTAATGATAAGTTATTTGATGAAATGTTTTACAGTTCTTTCTTTAATGATGAAGATTAATCATTGTGTTATTATGTGATTTATGATTATAGTTATGTGAATTATTTTACTTTCCATTGTTTAATCACATGCATGTGTTCTTCTAATAATTATATCTCAGCCAGTAATTGGAATACCCACACGGTTAATGTACTAGTACTAGGCCTGTGGTAGATGATCACTGTATGCATGCTAGCGTAAAGGGTTATCCCAAGCTCAACCTTTTCTCCAGTAGTTAAGTTTGTTCCCACTTTGTCACTTAGTTTTTTTATATCGTCTTTACCTCATATCATTCCTACCTAAGAGAAAATACAAAAAAAGAGAACTTCTGAACCGAAGGAGAAACACTTCACGAAAAAACGTAAAGGCCATCGATTATTTTGGCCGGATAGCAAGATTTGGAGAACCATTCCACTATTAAAAATTGCATATTCTAATTGGGCCTCGGTGGCAGGTTTGGTTCCTACTGTTGAGTTAAAGGTATTTAGGACCCCTCAATAGAATTGGCGTTAGAAGGAGGGCTTGAAGAATACACTAATGCTCTCCCAAACACTGAGTACTCCTAAAACTACTACAAGGGATTTGATGGACGAGATGTTCGCCACCTCCATGAATTCGAAGGAAAGGGTCAAAGAATTTAATCAAATATTTACTACCATCCTAAATAAATTCCCGCCCAAAGCTAAACCTACTCAGGAGTTGCAAATTGAAGTATACACTAATGCTCTCCTAACTTCTATTTCCATGTTTGTGAAATGGGTTGCCAAACTAAACCTAGCTGAGAATTTTGAAGAAGCTAAAACAATAGAGTTCCAAATGAAGGGATGTAAATAAGGCTAGGTATCGTTAGTTACGAAAGAAGTCCAACCCCCTCCTAGGAGAGGGCTATTACTTACTAGACCCCTAGGGAAACAAATAAAACAAGCTCCTAAAAAGGGAAGTGGGGACATAGAGGAACTACAATGCATGGTAAAAAGGATATCAAATGAAATCATGGACATGAAGAGAAGTGCAGGGGAGGAAAACCAAGGCCATAGGCCCTATAAGCCTTTATTTAAAAGGAATCCACCATTCAAAGCAATTGAACCTCCCCCAACCAACCTAAACATCGATCTGGGAAATGTAGCATCCGACTCTTTCTGCACTTATCATCAAGAGAATCACTCTGAAAGAGACCTCCCTCAATGGGTGCATGCCATGAATTTTATGGCCAACCAATTCCTAGATGAAGTCTCCCCGACTGAACAATCAAGCGGTTATAGTATGAGTATTTTCGATCAGGAAGAAATTTCTCCACCAAAAGAAACATCGATGTTGATATGGGATCTTGACCTAGATATGCCTTCCGATGACTTGTTTGAGGTTCAAGAACCACCTGCAGAAGTATTGGCTGTGCAAACATGAAGTAGGAGTCAACTTGTCTCAAAAGACCCTACTACAACCCAAAATTTGGGAGGGAGACCAGCTCTCGATCATCCGAAAGAACCTTTTTCCCCATGAAGAAACCCTCTAAACATCCATACATGGGAATATCCCAAGTTGGATTACAACATAGTAGAATATTTGAAGAAGTTGAAGGCTAATATATCAGTTATGGATATATGTAGAATTGTTGGCATAGGGGCAGACCCAGGGTTTAGTTATAACAATGCACCAACAAGCCCTGACTACTGGCCCTTTCGGCAACACCTGCAGAGCAGATGTAGTCTCACCAGAAGTAGCTATAGGGGGTTGCAGGACATAGGTGTCTACAACCAGAGGAAATGCAAAGTGGATCCAAGGAAACACTCTCACATGTCTAGTGATTGTTTACCTTTCTTAAGCCTACTATGCAAGCTATATCTCAGATCTAACACAATATTACATTGACGGTATATCAAAGATCATAAGAACACAACATCAATCATACACAACAACAGGATATATGTGCTTCACCCTCTCCCTAGGGCTACGTCCACAGAACTGCACTTTATAATGTATTAGGTGAAAGCTTACAGTTCTATCTGTTCTCTCATCTTGCAGATCTTCTCTCCTTCCCTCTTCTCTCTTTCTCCCTTCCCTGCACACCTAGATGCAGGGTTGATCTTCGCACCTAGTTGAAGAACTTACAACATAGACTTCTCTCTCAATAACAACAATAATCAATCATCATACATAATCTCTCTCGGTCTCTCTCTAACCCATCCCAGGTCCTCTTGACCTTTATTTATACATTACAATAGCTCACCGATAGCCTTAGGCCGAAGCCTAGGCTTCAAAACCCTAGATATCAAAACCTTAGGTGTCTAAAACCTTAGTTTAGCTTGACTCGCGTTTTCAGGGCTTCGCTAGCCTGTCTTTACTTCCTTCCCGCGAAATTCTCCAAAGCATATACCAGTGGATTTTTCCTCTTGTTGAGTTGTCCATGATCCACCTTCCTTGCTGATATGCCTTCCTCGACCTCCTCGTTCAATGAATTTCTCTCTCGGACTTCGCTCCATATTTTTTGCTTCTTTGTCCACTTCGATCTGATCTTGGTCAGCAAGTCTTCTATGCAGTTCACATTTTGTCTTTTCTCCCTTATACTTTGCTTATATCCATAACCAAGGGCCAAGAGGCCCCCAACACTCACCTATGACTCTTCCTGAGGCACTCCGATTTGAATCTTCTACTATACCTCGACTTCAGACTGTGCAACATAGCCTGTGATTTATGCTCTATTCCTCCACCCTATGTGCAGAGTGTCTTTCTAGTGTCTGGTACCTAGGATCAACTGCACCTGCTACCTAGAACCTTATCCTTTTTTTATCGAGATCTACGAGGCAGCTGGTTTTCATAGTACAATTTCAACTGGCTCCCATTCACCAATCCTTCCTTCCAGTCCCCATTCAAATTTTCTAGCAGCGCAACTCCTCCTTCTGTAACATAGACAATCTCATATGGCCCCAACCAATGTGTAATGAACTTCCTTGGATGCTTCATGAACTTGCTATCGTATACCAATACCAGTTCTCCTTGCTTAAATGATTTCTTCTTGATATGCCTATCATGGTAGGCCTTTTCTCGTTCCTTCTAAACATGCTGGTGAAATCCTACAATAAATCTGTCTTCTTCTAGTTCAAGCAACTGTGCGAGCCTCTCTTTAACAATGCCAGTGTGATCCATATCTGTAAAGGCTACAATTCTTAATCTAGGAACTAAATATTCCATGGGTACAACTGCTTCTAGGCCATGAACCGACTTAAAGGGGGTTTGCATTGTCATCTTCTTACAAGTAGTTCTATAGGCCCATAACACTGTTAGTACTCTCAAATCCTAGTCATCTCTGTTGACACTGCAAATCTTCATCAACACTGTCTCCAAGAACTTGTTGAAAGCTTCGATCGTCCCGTTCGCTTGTGGGTGGTAAGGAGTGTTGTTCTGATGGTGAACTTCAAATTCCCAAGTCAAGGATTCAATAGTCTTATTAATAAAATGTGTACCTTGATCACTCATGATTATCTTTGGGCATCCAAACCTGGTTATGATATCATAAAATATGAAACGCACAGCTGTACTTTCACTACAGTCCTTAACTGCTCTTGCTTCTACCCATCTGGTCAAATACTATGTCGCAGTGATGATGTATCTGGCTCTTGTGCGCTTCCTAGGTGGACATATAGGTCCTATGAAGTCAATGGCCCATTTCTCAAATGCTTGTAAGGTTAGATGGGGTGCTAATGACATATCATCTCTTCTGGAAGGTTTCCCAAATCTTCGGCATACATGACATGCTCTGTAGTATTCTTTAGCACATCTGTGTAAAGTGGGCCACCAGAGGCCAGTGCTAAGAACCTTCTGTGATGTTTCTTTACCTACATAATGTCCTCCTGCGATGCCTTCATGAGCTTCTGCTAAGATCAGTGGTCGTTCTGCCTCCATAAAAAATCTTCTGAGGATCTCATAAGGTCCCATCTTATATAGTTGTCCAGCTATAAGCGAAAAATCTGCAGTGCGCACTACCAACTGTTTCTTCTGAATGACTGTGTATTCGCGAGGTGCTAGTCATGTTGATAGGAACTGAACTATCTTAGCGAATTGATCATCAACCTTTCTAATGGCCAACAACTGTGCATCCAACAGTGTATCCTCCAAAATAGTAGGTTTCTCTCCATGTTCCAACCTACACAAGTGGTCGAGTCCCTTGTTCATCCTTCTTGGCTTTACCACAATTTCAAAATCATATTCCTGAAATAACAAGAACCATATGCATATATTTCCCCCCAACACTAGCTTGTTGACGAGGTATTTCAGCGTGGAGTGATCAGTGAACATCTTAAAGTGTACACCTAACAAGTAGTGACAAAATTTCTGCAATGCATACACCATGGCTAAACCTTCTCTCTCAGTGGTGGTGTAATTTATCTCAGCTATTGAGAGCTTCCTGCTAGCAAAGGATAATGGGTGGTCGATATATCCTACTCCTGGTTGTTCTAACACTACTCCTAATCCAATAGAGGATGCGTTGACATGCACATGAAATTCCTTGCTCCTATCTGGAAAAACCAGAATAGGCACAATAACCATTTTCTGTTTCAGTGTGTCGAAGCTCTGCTGACATTCTTTTGTCCATTGAAACTGAAAATATTTCTTCAGAAGCTTCTCTATAGATGCTGTAATCTATGCATATCCCTTAATGAAATTCCCTTAGTATCCAGTATGTCCCAACGTAGTGCGCAACTGTTTGAATGAATTAGGAGAGGGTAAATCGACAATAATGGAAATATTAGATGGATCTACCAGTAACCCCTGTTTACACACAATATGGCCCATCAAAACTCCAAAGGGATAAAAGAAGATGCATTTATTCAGGTTCAGGGAAATCTGACATTGCCTTATCCAACATTAGTCTTAAGCATTCAATATGGTTTTGTAATAAGCTAAAAACAATCCAATCATCAAAATATGCTTCCAGAAATTTATGTAAAAACTCCTTGAATGCTTCGACCACCACCCTAAAAAATATGGCTGGTGCATTCTTCAATCCAAAGGCATCACTGTGTATTGGTAGGATCCCCATTCTGTTGCAAACGTGTTCTTATGGCGATCTTCCTTGGAAATCCTGATCTGATGGTATCCTGAGAATCCATCGGTGAAGGAGTAGACTTCCTGTCCTCCCACGTTATCTAACACTTCGTCAGTAAATGGTGTAGGGAATGGATCATGTAGACATGCATCATTCAGTTTCCTCAAGTCTACACAGATTCTGATCTCTCATGTTTTCTTATCCTGAACCACCATAGGGATAATCCACTCTGATTCTTCAACAGGTTCTATGATTCCTTCTTCTAGCATTCTGTCTAATTCAATCTTCACTTTCTCCTTATATTTAGGGTTCAATATGTAGGGTCTTTGTTTAACTGGCCTAGCATCTAGTTTCAAGGGGATTTTCATCTCTCCCATGGGCCCTTTAATTTCCTTGATATTAGTGAACTTGGTTGGAAACAAGTCCTGATATTCAGGTAGTAACTCCGTGATCTTATCAATAGTGGAATCATCCTAGTAATCTCCAACATTAGCAAGATTAGGTGCTTGTGCTGTTCCAATATTAACTTTCTTGATTTTGATTGGCTATCCAATAAAAGTTAGTTCAACCCCTGGTCCTTCTATGTCTCTCTGTCCTTTTTTTTTGCGATGTTCACATTCCTAGGATCATCGTCTTCATCAGCATTGATATTGTAACATCCTTGCAATTTTTGAAGAGGTGCAGTCCATTCATCCTGTTCTTGCTCCACAGGGAGGCTAGGTGCTTCCTCAAATACTTTCTGTCTTACAACCTGTAAAGCTTGATCTACCAGAGGGTGTTGACTTTCAAATAAAAATTTAGCTACAAAATTTTGAGTCATACCTTGCCAATCTGCAGTGGTGAGGTGCAGTTCTGCTTCAAGGTACCGATTGATAGGTGTTATGTCTAGAGTATTGATGCATTTATGCACTTACTTTTCTTGAGGAATGTTTCTCTAGTCCTCCTCACAACCTCGCACATGGTCTTTTAGACAACTTTGACCTGTGTACCTAACTTCACATCCTTCGACTTGCTATGAGAATTGCGCTGTCATCAAAGTGAGACATTGTATCCAGTTCATGATGCTCCTTTTATGTGTTCTCCACCATCTTGTTGGAGTAGATTTCAAAGCCTCGTTCAATGCCAACAATCTTTGTTGTACTGGTACAATATATTCAAATTCCAATAAGAAAGTTTCTAAGTGATTCAAACCATCAAATGTGGGTAAATTAATTACTGTCGTGTCGATCTAGCGAACTTCTCTGGTCAGTATAGAACATCTCCATGTAGATACTTCATACATTTTATTCTGCCACTTCTCCAGTGCTTTCTCTGAGTCTATTGAACATGCACTGTCACTTCACCAACTTGAATTCCCATCTGTTGTAGGATTAATGTAATCATGCTATCTTGCTATCAGTTTGTATATATTCTCCAACTCATATGCGTGGTCTTCTTCTCTAATGGGATCTGTATATCTGGGACCTTCATCAGGATCGAAATTTGCGATGACTCTAAGGCCATCACCTTCAAATTTCATTCTTCTTTTCTTCAAGTCAACAAAAATAGAATTGTTGAAATCCCAATCTATTCCTAACAACGCAGGATAAGGACAACTATCATCGAATATATCAATCACCTTGAAGTCCACAAATGTCCTGACCCCATTGATGTCTACAGGGACAAGTTCCAGTCTTCCAAAGGGGATCACAGCCTCTTGATTGGCCATCCTAAGCCTAATAGGGGAATAAATCAACTTAAGTTTTCCCATCAGTGCCCATGTATGCTTCATCATAACATTGACCTTCGATCCTAAGTCTAGGACCACATAATCTATATCATAGTCCCCACTTTGAGCATTAAGGTGTATTTCCTTATTTGTCCTTCTCTTTTTGGATAGTTTATGTACTGCTCTATTCAGTAGAGGATCTACCCTTTCTATCTCATACTGTCTGATCAAATTTTTTATCTCTTGTACAATGCTCTCATCCTTCATCAAATTAATGCAAGTGCATAATAATTCCATGGGTTTTCTTACCTCTTTTCCTTCTTCAAGCGAAGCAAATTGATCAAAGGCCAAGGGCATTCCACATTCTCTCACTTCTGGTTGTGCCTTTGATGATGAAGCCTGATCTCTTCCAAAATCTTTTCTTGCCTCTTCAAATGTCTACTTCTCTCTCTTTGGATTAAAATCTCGTGTCTTCTTTGCATATTTTTCGACTCCTAATTGTTTTGTAGTCTTCCTTGGGGTCACCCTGTCTTCTCCTATATCAACGCCTTCTCTAGTGATAACAACGACTCTGGGATTTGCTCTGTGAGGTTCTGCTGTGATTATCTGTACTTGTTGGTTTCCTCCTCGTCGTTCCTAAAGTTTGGCTAACAACACAAGGAAATATTCTATAACATGTTCAAATGAGTTGCTGCAAGTGGTAAAAGGGTTTTGACAGTCTCTTGCCAAATGACTTGGCTGTGCGCAGTTATAACAAATGATCTAACCTTGACCTTGGCCCATGCCACCTCTTCGTCCTCTTCCTATGAATCCGCCACAAGGGTTAAAGTTTCCTCTTCCTGGGGAGTTATATTGCGTAGTGTTCCCTTCTTGCTATACTTCACCTTGAATTTTGTAGATGTCCCTTGATATTTCATGTAAAAGGTCGTAATATCTATAGTCCTTCTCATCATGGCCCACATATTTACAGAATGTGCAGTAGAGGTTTGTAAGTGTCTGAACATAATTTTTCATGTAATAATATTTTCCAGGACGATGTCTATTTCTACATACCTTGCACCAAGGTAGAGTAACTTGCTTCAAAGGGCTCAGAGCTCCAAAAGCAAAATATTCATGAAAGAGGGGACAATTCTCCTTGTCATGGCCTTCTGATTTGCATCTAATGCACCATATGTCTTCTCTCTTATATTTTCCCTTATATTTTTTCATATCTTCAACCTGCAATGATAAGCTATTTAGCTGACTCAAGATTTGACTCATACCTAAGATGGATTCTGCCATAGTCGATTCAAGTTTCATGGCAATCTCCAACAACTCAGCCTGCAAAGAAATCTTCTCCTACATCAGAGGGACTCTGATGTGTGGTAGGAGGGAAATAATGAACCATTCCTTGTTCTGCTCATCTGTGATCTGAAAGCTCAAATGACCTTTTAGGGTCTTAAAACTTTGATAAAAATCCCAAATAGGTTCAACTACTTTCTGATTGGTTTCTTGTTGGAAGATTGGTTGTTGTCATTGATGTCAACCCGAGTCATGGGTTTTGGACCACAAGATTGATGAAGTTATTTGGACATGAAGGAAAATGCACATGTAGATACAAAGCCCATGGATGGATAGTATACATCATGATCTTTTCGGTGGTATGTGGCACGTCACGTGGATCCTCATGGTTGAGGAGAAATGA
>JASDQU010751421.1:54251-65632 GCA_032191745.1 Picea mariana | reverse complement strand
ATATATATATATATATATCCATGTGAGAAGCATCAATGTTCAGTGCATATTCATCTTGTTTCCTCTATTCCTCCTATGTTTCTTTTGTCCTTGCTTCATCGACTATTTTATTCGTTGTCAGTGCTACTATTGTTGTTGTTTCAGCTTCTGTTTTTGTTTCTGCTTCAGCCTCTATTGTTGCTTTGGCTTTAGTTGTTGCCTTGGATGCAACTTCCTCTTCTGTTTGTTTTTACTTAGTCGCATCCTCCTTTTTCTTATACACCTTTTCCTTTTTTTTTGTCGCTTGGGTGCAATTGCTTCCTCATATGCTATTTTTTTCCTTTTCTCTTGCTCTTCAACTTCTTTTCTCCTTTTGCTTTCTTCCACCTCGACAACGTCAATGAATTTTATTTTTATTTCTTCTTTTTTTGTTGCTGATTCAGAGGTTGAAGTTGTGGTTGTGGTTGTTGCTACTATTAAGAATGTACCTATGGAATATTTCCTCTCCAAAGTGATAGGATTTCCTATGGAATATTTCCAAAGTTGTGGTCATGCCTACGGAATATTTCCTCTCCAAAGTGATAGGATTTCAATGTGTCCACTTTGGCATGGGCCTCTTTAACATATTCAAAATAATACGACCCAACCCATAATGCCAAAGGACTCCAAATGGCCTTCTTGTCCCTGTAAAGCGATGCACCAACTCCATGAACCACGATATAGTAAGAAATTTCTTATAGGACCGGCTTGTATGGGATGAATCTTGGATGGAAATGTGGAGCATTGATGGCTTTGTATGTTTCTCATATATGTCCCTATTCCAAAATATATCAGTATCCTAGCCGTCAATCTATAGCTTGTGCTTTGGCCATCATGCATGATGTGGGTGCGTCAAATATAAGCTGGAATAATGGCACCACGAAGTGACCACAAATCTTGTGATATTCTATTATGTATTTCTTCTCCCAGAGCACCTTGCAGTAAATGTGGATTGGAAGTTTGGTTGGCTTCCCAGCCCAACCCATCTTTGGATATTCGTGGCAAATGCATATCATGTCTAGAAGATAAGAAGACATATGAAAAATAGGAAATTTCCTAGGGACGTTTTCTTTAATCTCTCTGATTGCTTCTTCTAAGGATGTTGATAGAATGTCAAGCCAGTTGAAAGTCGACTCAAAATCAACAATGAAGAAAATGTGGGGTGCCCAAATCATCAGGAATTTTGAAGTTTTGGGTTCCCCATACAATCTGCATAGCATCGCCACAACATATTAGTAAGGTGTTCTCAACAAGTTGGTTGGGTACTCACTTGAGGACCTTGATTTGAACAGTTTGTTGGGCTTGTACCAGACCTTAAACAAATCCTTTGATTTAAGTGGGAACCTCTTTATAAGTTTTTCATGCAATGTCAATTCCCCATTATCCAAGTGGTAGCAGGAAGCTATAGTTGATGCTTGGAATGATGCTATTAGGCGTTCCCTGGCATTAAGAATGTACCTAGTCTCCAAGTCGACATGTCACACTATCCATGAGATGGCCTCTACACAGGGGAAGATTGTTGTGTGGGCCACCACCTTATACAACTTTGATTTTCTGATTGAGGTTAGATACGTCTCCCGCCCCTTTGAGAAAACTTTGATTATTGAACATATAGTAAACCTCGCCCCATTTGATTGAGGTTTCTTTATCGATAATCCATTTAGTATCATCATAAATGGGTCTTGGGAAGTCTACCTCTTCCTCCTAGAGGCTTCCACTCATAGAGGCTTCTTCCATAGGGGCCTTTCTAACAATCTACAATCGCTTGCATGGAAACATACTTGAATTTGCAAAACATGTATATCATTAGTTTACGAAAATACCAACAAAACATGTATATCATTAGTTTACGAGAATACCAATTGTCAAATGAAAATATTAGATTCTAACTATTTTGTAAGGAAATGAAGTGAAGAGAGAGAAAGACTCACATTAATTTCTGCACTTGGGTGATTTTCAGGCCTCCTTGGAAAAATTGGAGGGTTCGTGATTTGGGTGTTGATACATACTTGTTTCGGCATTGGAGAGATCATCTACACCGATTTGGGGAGGTGTATCATCACTTGAAGATGATAACTCTGCTAACATTGTGAAGGCTTAATCAAATTTTGGGTAAGTTCCAAAGTGGTGAGCTGACTAACTATGTCTTGATGTCAAAGGGAATATTAATGTCAATATGGTGAAGACCTCACCGACGTCGACAACGTGAAAGTTTCTGACAAAGGGGGATGGGTATCGACGTTGATCACGTGAAAGTCGCCAACAAAGGGGAATGTGTATCAATGTATATTAAAATACCTTTGTTAATATAGACATCATATATCAAAATTCAATAATTAAACTTTGTCGATGTGGAGAGACTTGTATCGGTGGCATCAACTTTAATAACGTCGATGCAATTTTGATGTCAAATTTTGGTTAAGTATGGATTGAGGGTGTTACCGTGGGTTTGTATTTGGTCTCGTCCCATGGATTTTGTCACCCATGTTTAGGTTCAATAGTGGTTCAGGTCTTGGTTTAGAACATCCAACAAAAGTCCACATCGGTGATCATCACTTCAATTTTTCCGGTGGATTGATGATGATCTTATTCTGAGACACAAATATCAAGTGGAGAGTGGTTGGTCTCCTCATGTATCGAGGATGATAATGTTATCATTGTCGATACATGAAGGAAAGACTTTATTAAAAAACCTTAAATTGTTGCAGTCCCGGTGTATCGGGGATGATTGGTGGATGTATACCAACATATCAACGACGATGATATATAATCTACGCTGACACATAAAGTAGAATTTTTCACATACACAGAAACATGTGTATCGAAGGAGATGTTGGGATGCATATTGGTGTATCAACGAAAAAACCTTCATGGTCGTCGATACATAAAGCTTGAGTCGATATTTCACTAAGTGTTGGGTACTGTTTAGTGTCAGTGAAGAAAATACTAACTCGTTGTTATTGGCTGTATCGGCGAGGAAAATATTAACTCGTCGATATAGCCAGAATCAATGAGTTGAAAGTTAGAAAAAACTTGAAGTGAAAGCTCGAAAAAGTCTCACTAAAGATCTTGAGGATGACTTGGCCTCTACAACAAATCAAGAGAGTATGAAGACATGAAAAGGAGGGTCCCTATTTCTGGGGAGAAATTGAATATTTTTGCAATGAAACAAGAAAAAGGGAATCTATTGGTCCCTAGCACACCATCAATTTTCTACTATACCTTTCCCTTGTTGGCCATCTTTTGATCTAGAAGCTATTTGTTCAAAAAATGGCATTCATCGCACTTGAATTTAGATTGTTTTCTTCTTCACTTTCCATTTCGCGGTTGCATAATGTGTATTTTCATTGGGAATTTTAGAAGTGGTATTTCTTTGGGTGTCAATTTGAACTTTTGTGTCAAGTTGACCGGAGTTGTGTAGTAGTATTTGTCTTGATATTGCTTCTAGGTTATGAGTAATGGGAAAAAATAGGATGTAATGGATAAAATGACGACGGCAGATGTTCCTCTAGGGGAAATGCATATGTTGGGTCAGGTGTGTCATACACTTTATAGTCTTGTAGTGGAGTAGGTAATGATTGTTGAGTAGTAGAAAGGAATAAATGTAGAGCCATAGCAAGGATTAAATGTAGAGAAATAGTAGGGAATAAATACTAAGTAGTGGCAGGGACTAGATGCAGATCACTAGAAACAATAAATGTTAAGCAACAACAGTTGGCCAATTAATTGCTAGTAATTTCCAACAACTGGAATTGGAAAACCATAAATGGTTTATGGTTTTATTATGCCTATTTATTGAGTGCCAAGGTTGGAGGAAAATAATGTGTGAGTTTTAACTTATTGTTATGTTGTCCAAATTCCTCGAGAATCCTTATGCTACTACTGAACACTCTTGTTGAGGGAACAAAGATTTTGTAATGTATTGTAATCATTTATTTGTTGAATAATACATTGAGTGTTCTTTAGAATGTAGGGTTTTTCTCCCAAAAGGATTTTCCCTGAGAAATCATTGTCTAATGGTTGTATGGTTATGTGTTGTTTATTATTACAACTATGTTCATTTACATTCTTGTAGGTTAGGAATTTGAATCCACTAATGAGGCCTTGGTTGTTCATGGAATATTGAAGGAGAAAAGAAAGAAGAGAGAAAGCACATATCCAACTCTTGCGGGAGACACAAGTCTCCTTGAAAGTCCAAGTAAGAATTTCATAACTACGTCTAGGTCAAGAACTTTAAAAGACGGAGAGAGAGAGAGAGAGAGAGAGAGAGAGAGAGAGAGAGGAAATAAGAAGGGAAAAAATGATTCTAATGATGAGGTAAAAAATATTCTCATGAGGATGGTTGAGATTCCTTTGTTTCATCTTTGGCAACACATGTAGGCTAGAGTGCATGGTTGATAGATTCTAGAGATTCCTTCCATATCACTTCCCATCGACACTGGTTTTCAATGTATGAGAACTATGATGGTGGGATGGTATACCATGGTGATGTCTCTCCTCTTAGCATAGTTGGTTGTTGTGGAGTCTTGATCAAATTCCCTAATGGTAGAGTAAAGGGGATCATTGGACTTTTGCACATTTTGGATCTAGCACGAAACCTATTGTCAATGAGCATAGTTAATGATGCGGGTGTGCAATTGTTTTCTCCACAAAAGGGGGTAAGATGTTCCAAGGAGTTATGGTGCTCACTAAGGGAGTTCACATGGAAACTTTGTTCCATATTTATGCATGCACTGTTTAGTGCAATAGTTCTTCAATTTATGCAATGGAGATATCTATATGATCTACACCATCATAATCAAAACTTACATCTACTTTTGATGGTCATGCTTTCTAGGTACCTAAACAAGCTCTTTCTTCATAAAGCAAGTTACCTGTAGAAAAGGAAATGCTATGGCACCAAATATTGGGCCATATGGGTGAAAAAGGCCTATGGATCTTCAAAAACAAAGATCTTGTCAACGGATTGAATGATTGTTCACTTGAATTTATTTTTTGTGAGCATTGTGTATAAGGAAAACAAAGTTGTGTTCAATTTTATTCTAGTTCTCACAAATATTCTAGGTTGTTGGACTTAATTCATTCTTATGTATTTGGATCAGTTAAATTTTCTTCAATTTCTAAAACTTTGTATTATGTGTTATTAATTAATGATTATTCTACAAGGACATCGATATATTTTATTAGAACTAAATCTAAGGATTTATTTTATTTAAAGAGTTTAAATCTCTCTTGGAAAATCAAACTAGTAAGAAGATTCAGGTGTTGAGCATTGATAATGAAAGTGAATTTTGTTCTGCAAAGTTTGATAAGTTTTGTAAGGAAAATGACATTGAAATATATAAGACAAATTCATATACCCCTCAAAAAAATGGAGTTGCAAAATGGATCACTGAAATGTTGATGGAGAGAGATAGGACTATGCTTAGTGGAGAAGGATTAGAGAAAAAGTTATAAGAAAACATGTTTCCTATTGCATGTTACTTGATTAATAGGTCTCCCACATCATCTCCTGTGGATAAGACTCTTATGGACGTTTGGATGGAAAAGAACACCTCACTTCATCATCTTTGTGTTTCTAGTTGTGAGGCATAAGCTAATGTGCCTAAGGAGAAGCAGATGAAGTTGGATAATGAGGTTGTGAAATGTATCTTCATCATCTCTGGCATTGTTGTGAAAGGGTACAAGCTTTGGGATCTTGTTGCTGGAATTTTTTTGGATAGAAGGAATGTTATTTTTAGAAAGTTAATCCTTCTCCCACAATGGTGTAGCCAAAATAGGATAAGAAGAAGTCAATGGTTCAACTACCACCCAAGAACAAGAAAGTTGAACATAAAAATGAACAAGAAGTCCATGTTGGACTTAATGAGGAAGAGGGTTCATAGATTTTGTAAGAGGAGGAAGAGACTCCACCTCAAAATTTAAGGAGGTCAACTTGGCAAAGGAAACCAAACAAGTACAATTACAATCCCTCTAATTTAAGATGTATATTTGTTTTATTCCCTAACACTGATGAGCCTAGAACTTTGAAAGAGGAATTGGAGATGGAAGATGAGTCATGGATATTGGCCAGGGATGAGAAAATGGTTTCACTTAGAAAGAGTGACACATGGGACTTGGTATCATTTCTTGATGGGAAAAAGCCCATTGGATGTAAATGGGTATTCAAAAAGAAGATTGGTTTAGATGGAAACATTGAAAAGAAAAAGGTAAGGTTGGTTGTAAGAGGATATTCCGAGGTTGAGGGGATGGATTTTAGTGAGATATTTTCCTCAGTTGATAAGTTAACATCTATTAGGCTCATATTAACTATAGCAACACATGTTGATTTATAGGTAAAACAAATGGATGTGAAAACAACATTCCTACATGATGAATTAAAGGAGGAGATCTATATGGCACAACTAGAGCACTATGTTAAAAAAGGTAAAGAGTCATCAATTTGTAAATAAAAAAACCCTTTATATGGTCTCAAACAATGTCCAGAAATGTGGTACCAATAGTTTGATTCCTTTGTGCTGGGATTGGGATTTATGAGATACAAATCAGATTTCTTTGTGTATGACAAACATGATGGTGCGTATTTCCTTATTATCACTCTATATGTAGATGATACATTATTCTTTGGTAACACTAAGGATGTGATTCATGATTTGAATTCTTAGCTTTTAGCACAATTTTATATGAAGGACTTGGGGTTTGAAAATTATATCTTAGGAATGAATACTAAAAGAGATAGAGAAAACAAAAAGCTTTAGTTGAACTAGAGTAAGCATATAAACTTTGTGCTACAATATTTTTCCATAACAAATTTCAAACCGTTGAGTGTTCTGATTTCTGTGGGAACTAAGCTTTCAGTTGAGTAGTGTCCTACAACACCTGCAAAGATGGAGGATATAGATTATGTGTCTTATGCTAGTTTAGTGGGTAGTTTGATGTAAACTATGGTCTATACTAAACCAGACATTGCCCAAGTAGTGGTTGTCTTGATCCAAGTCATGGCTAATCCTAGATGTGAACATTGGACTATAGTGAAGAGGATCTTTAGGTATTTTGAGACACTTCTAAATATTCCATTTTCTATCATAGTGATGTTTCAGGGGACCCATGCTTAGTGGGTATATAGGGTTATGTGTATTTTTATTTGGAAAGGGATGCAGGTAAATAGAGATCTATGAGAAGATATGTGTTTCGATTGTTTGATGCAAAAGTAAGTTGGATGAGAAAGTGACAAGTTGTGGTTTTTTTTCCCACTACAGAGGCGGAGTATATGGTAGCTACTCATGCCTATAAGGAGACCATTTGGCTTATGAAATTGTGTTCAAAAGTAGGGCTAAGTTAGAGAGCTATTATAGTTCAATGTGATAGTAACAATGTCATTTGTTTGGATAAGAACCCAACTTTTCATGTGAATAAAAAGCGTATATTTATCCAATACCATTTCATTACAGACAGCATAGAGGATAGAAAGGTGATATTAAATAAAGTTGACACTTTACATAATGTTGAGATGCATTAACGAAACTGATGAACACAAGTAAATTCAAGTGGTGATATGAGTGTATGGGCGTTATGGCCCCTAGCAATTAGCTAACAGTTTGATGCATTCTCCCTTATACTCTTGCAAGGTATTAGATGAGTGAGAGAATGTCGGGGGAATAAATGTAAATCACTAACAAGCAAAAAATGCTAAGTAGCAACAATTGGTGAATTAATTGTTGGTTGTTTCCACCATGTAGAATTGGAAAACCATAAATAGTTTATGGTTTTGTTATGCCTATTTATTGAGTTATAGGGTCGGAGGAAAATGGTGTTTGAGTTTTAACTTACTATTACGCTCCCAAAATTTCTCCAGAATACTTATGCTACTACTGAACACTCTTGTTGAGAGCATGGAGACTCTATAATGTATTATAACCATTTAATTGTTAAAAAATACATTGAGTGTGAGGTTTTTTTGCTGAAAGGTTTTCCCTATAAAATCATTGTCTAATGATTACATGTTTCTATATTGTTTATTATTGCAACTATGTTTATTTAATTTCTACACATTCTTCTCTCATTGATTGGTGTAGGAAAAATATTCTATACCTTTACTTCCTTTTAGAATACCCTGCTACCAACAAATATTATATGCATTGTTGGGATGTGGAATTCTGTTATGTGTTTTAGAAGCTCCCACATAGATTGTGTAATATGAGATTGTATAATATTTTATTAGTCTGCGAGTAGAATGCCTCAAGGCATGTTGCTGGGATTAATGATTGTCTTGGATGGTTATATTTTCTAAGGTCATTATAAAATGAAAAGAGTATATGATCACACTTTCTATAATACTACCTTCCATGCTTTTTCAAATAGAGAGATGGAAGAATCGACTAATGCATCTAGTTCCAATGGTCACCCTTTTTTTCTAGTGGTGGATAGGATAGTGTATGTTGTCTTCCATTAGATGAAACAGGCAGTAGCCCAATGTTGTCACCCTTTTTTTCTAGTGGTGGATAGGATAGTGTATGTTGTCTTCCATTAGATGAAACAGGCAGTAGCCCAATGTTGTCTTCCATTAGATGAAACAGGCAGTAGCCCACTGCAGACAGAGCTTGGTTTCCATGGCCATTTTATCATAACAAAGAATCCTAGGAGCTTTGTATCTTCAACATCGTCTACATAAAGAACAAATCAGCTTCATGGGAGGAATTCAAATCATGGCTGACCCTAGTTGTGAACATTAATAAACATGTAGAAAATTGATCCTATATTTGTCCCATATAAGAAGTTACCAGGATTTTATGCTATCAGAAATCTTGTAGACGAATGCAAGGATATTGGTGTGATCATGGAAGTAAAGAAAGGATGCCATCTCGCTTTCACTGTTAAGCCAAAAAAATGGAACAAGAACTCCATGTCTTCACCAGGTGAAGTGAATCAAAAGCTGAGTAAAAAATTCAAATCTAAACATATACCCAAACCAAAAGCACAACGAAAACTAAAACCGAAAGCTTCAGCAGAGAATTTCAAAGAATTTATATATTATATGTTGTTGGTGGGCAAATTCTCGCAGGGTTTCCTGATTTCCCATCTGCGTCAAAGACTTGAACAACATACAGGAAATTTTCTGATGTCAAGCATGTCGGATAGGAAAATATGTCCGAACTTGTTGCGTCATACAATGACCTGTATAACTTTATAAGTGGGTTGTGCCAGCCCTGAACCCATTCAGATATTTCCATCAGGGTTTCTCAGTGAACCAATGCCCAATCTCTATCCCAACTCTAATATAATCAAGTAACCTCCATTAACAAAGTGTGTGATCCTAATAGAAAGCAAAAATAGAAGAGGGCCACCCTCCGAGAGGTCGAAGTGGCAAGGAATTGTTAAAAACAAGGCCGGGGAGGAAAATATATTTAACGAACTATGAAAACAAATGGCTACCCCTCACGGGCATCAGTGAGTTTTAGCTCTTATAGATAAGCAACTAGTCCTACGTTCTAAGATTATAATGGATTTTAATATCAATAGTATTCAGGCGAAGGATGAGATATACCCAAAACTCCCCTTCAAGAATTATGGGTGATATTGTTCCAGTTTCTCATGCTTGAGGTACTAATTGATTATCTTTAGATTGAATCTGTACGGTGCAGAACTTCTGTTATGTAATGTGATGTGTGGAAAGTTGTTATGGTAGTATGATGGCTGGTAAGATGTGTTTTTCTGTGATAACATTGTATCTTCTATTATTTTTTTTATCACATTGTATCTTATGTTATTTCTTTTATCCAACTGTGTGGGATTGTCTTTCTAATTATTAATAGAACTAAATTATTTTTTACATGTTCCAAGCTCCTTTTCTCAATATGCATAATGCTATTTCAGATCTTTTTTGGTGCTTTGTTGAGCCCTCATGGACATAGAGAGAGGAAGAAGAAAAGCAATTGTGCACTGTATTATAAAAAAGTTGTACTTCTTTACCTTCTATTATCTTTTCACAATTACACTTATTATGCAAAAAATTGATTCAACTATTTGGAAACCTAGTTGTCACATACCAACTTATCTATAAGTGCTATGGATGTTTTTCAGAATCTTTTTTATTTTGCATATAGTAGCAAGAGGGTGTATCAAAATGGGTGATTCAACTATTTGGAAACCTAGTTGTCACATTCCAACTTATCTATAAGTGCTTATCTATAAGTGCTTTGGATGTTTTTCAGAATCTTTTTTATTTTGCATATAGTAGCAAGAGGGTGTATCAAAATGGGTTTTCTTAAATGCAGATCTGCTTATGTTCTGATGAATGATATTACTAGGTAATTGAAGCTGCTTAGTTCTTTGCCAGTAGTGAAACTTACTTCTCTGCTCGGTGCCTTGTTTAGCTTGAGCAAGCATGAGTTATCGTTGTTTAAGTTGAGCCAGTTTTGGAAGTGAGTATTGTGTTAAACTATTTAATAATTACATTCCATATTTGAAACATCTTACTGTTCAGGATGAGCAAGTTTTGGAAGTCAATATCGTGTTAAACTATTTAATAATTACATTCCATATTTCCATATTTGAAACGTCTTACTTTCTAAATAGCTACCATTACAAGAAAGTATACTATTAGATGAACATATTTTCTTTAAAGACAATGAGCACTCCTACTAAAATATCTCTATAAAATGGGTATAAGCATTATGGTTGATGAGTGATAAAATTAAGACAAGTATTTAAGATGGTCCTCAGTCTTGTTTTATAAGATAAATTTATAATGTCATATACTGTTTTCTTACAACATTTGTGTGTTGGAAGGTAGTCACAACTCTGAGTAGTGTTTTCTATGCTCTACTAGTTTTATTTATGCATAGAGTTTTATAGTGGTCATATTATTTGGAAGCTATGTCAATTTTATATTGTATTGTTTTTTAATAATAAAGTTCATATTTTCATTATTATATTGTACAATTTTTATTTGTTTAACAAAAATTGTATTTAAATTTTTATATATATTTATAAGTTTTCTAGATTTATCTATTCATTCTATTGTCATTTGAATTAGATTTTTTTTTTTACCATAATCTAGTGCATGTATATGTGTAAATATTTTTTCTTCTTTTGTTGGGTGTTGTTCATTATCATCAAAATTTGTTGCAAGTCTTTTAGGATGTTTTTCATCATGAATACCCACAACCTAATAAATAAATTCATCAAAATAATTAATTAATATATATTTTTCTATGTTTTAATAAAGATTTATAGAAATTACAACCTACCATCAATAGAAAGTCTAGAGATAGTCATTAATAAATACCAATGCTTATGTTATTAATAAATACTAATGCTTATATTGTTTAATATTTGGTTACATGAAACATGGTGGTCATGAA
>JASDQU010751421.1:43145-53641 GCA_032191745.1 Picea mariana | reverse complement strand
TTAATATAGACATCATATATCAAAATTCAATAATTAAACTTTGCCTATATGGAGAGACTTGTATCGATGGCATCAACTTTAATAACGTCGATGCAACTTTGATGTCAAGTTTTGGTTAAGTATGGATTAAGGGTGTTACCGTGGGTTTGTCTTTGGTCTCGTCCCATGGATTTTGTCACCCATGTTTAGGTTCAATAGTGGTTCAGGTCTTGGTTTAGAACATCCAACAAAAGTCCACATGCCAGCGTAGAGGCGAATCAAATGTGGATGGGGGTTGGTTAGGTTAGAGTCTCGTAGCCACAACTATCGAGATATTAGGGCCTGCCAAAGAAAGGGAAGAGGTGACAAGTAATGGTATAGAATTGGGGGTCGGTAGGGTTTGGGGAGGTCATGGAGGGATATAATAAATTATGAGCTTAGGGTCGGCTCACCCTTCCTGGTGCCAATCTTATATTGGAAATAATGAAGCCGAAAGCATTGAAGGGACACATGGAATAGATGGAATGGTGCCTGCCTGTCATTTGAGCTTGACACATGAGAGATAAGTATGATAATTATTGACTTCTTTTGTCGTGGGGAGTCCTTATCAAATGTTCTTTGAGTTCTTCTCTTTGGTGACCAATAGCTAAATTTAAGCCTTTGTCGGGTTTTATAACCCATTTTGGATTACTCGACATAAAAATCGATGCAAGAAAAGAACGTATCGGTGATCATCACTTAAATTTTTCCGGTGGATTGATGATGATCTTATTCTGAGACACAAATATCAAGTGGAGAGTGGTTGGTCTCTTCATGTATCGACGATGATAATGTTATCATTGTCGATACATGAAGGAAAGACTTTATTAAAAAACCTTAAATTGTTGCAGTCCCGGTGTATCGGGGATGATTGGTGGATGTATACCAACATATCAACGACGATAATATATAATCTACGCTGATACATAAAGTAGAATTTTTCACATACACAGAAACATGTGTATCGAAGGAGATGTTGGGATGCATATTGGTGTATCAATGAAAAAAACTTCATGGTCGTCGATACATAAAGCTTGAGTCGATATTTCACTAAGTGTTGGGTACTCTTTAGTGTCAGTGAAGAAAATACTAACTCGTTGATATTGGCTGTATCGGCGAGGAAAATATTAACTCGTCGATATAGCCAGAATCAATGAGTTGAAAGTTAAAAAAAACTTGAAGTGAAAGCTCGAAAAAGTCTCACTAAAGATCTTCAGGATGACTTGGCCTCTACAACAAATCGAGAGAGTATTAAGACATGAAAAGGAGGGTACCTATTTCTGGGGAGAAATTGACTATTTTTGCAATGAAACAAGAAAAAGGGAATCTGTTGGTGCGCACACCACCAATTTTCTACTATACCTTTCCCTTGTTGGCTATCTTTTGATGTAGAAGCTATTTGTTCAAAAAATGGCATTCATCTCACTTGAATTTAGATTGTTTTCTTCTTCACTTTTCATTTCGCGGTTGCATAATGTGTATTTTCATTGGGAAATTTAGAAGTGGTATTTCTTTGGGTGTCAATTTGAACTTTTGTGTCAAGTTGACCGCAGTTGTGTAGTAGTATTTGTCTTGATATTGCTTCTAGGTTATGAGTAATGGGAAAAAATAGGATGTAATGGATAAAATGATGACGGCAGATGTTCCTCTATGGGAAATGCATATGTTGGGTCAGGTGTGTCATACACCTTATAGTCGTAGGTAATGATTGTTGAGTAGTAGAAAGGAATAAATGTAGAGCAATATCAAGAATTAAATGTAGAGAAATAGTAGGGAATAAATACTAAGTAGTGGCAGGGACTAGATGCAAATCACTAGAAACAATAAATGTTAAGCAACAATAGTTGGCCAATTAATTGCTAGTTGTTTCCAACAACTAGAATTGGAAAACCATAAATGATTTATGGTTTTATTATGCCTATTTATTGAGTGCCAAGGTTGGAGGAAAATAATGTCTGAGTTTTAACTTATTGTTATGTTGTCCAAATTCCTCGAGAATCCTTATGCTACTACTGAACACTCTTGTTGAGGGAACAAAGATTTTGTAATGTATTGTAATCATTTATTTGTTGAATAATACATTGATTGTTCTTTAGAATGTAGGGTTTTTCTCCCAAAAGGATTTTCCCCGGGAAATCGTTGTCTAATGGTTGTATGTTTCTGTGTTGTTTATTATTACAACTATGTTCATTTACATTCTTGTAGGTCAGGAATTTGAATCCACTAATGAGGCCTTGGTTGTTCATGGAATATTGAAGGAGAAAAGAAAGAAGAGAGAAAGCACATATCCAACTCTTGTGGGAGACACAAGTCTCCTTGAAAGTCCAAGTAAGAATTTCATAACTACATCTAGGTCAGGAATTTTAAAAGACGGAGAGAGAGAGAGAGAGAGAGAGGGAGAGAGAGAGAGAGGGAAAATAAGAAGGAAAAAAATGATTCTAATGATGAGGTAAAAAATATTTTCATGAGGATGGTGGAGATTCCTTTGTTTCATCTTTGGCAACGCATGTAGGCTAGAGCGCATGGTTGATAGACTCTAGAGATTCCTTCCATATCACTTCCCATTGACATTGGTTTTCAATGTATGAGAACTATGATGGTGGGATGGTATACCATGGTGATGAATCTCCTCTTAGCATAGTTGGTTGTTGTGGAGTCTTGATCAAATTCCCTAATGGTAGAGTAAAGGGATCATTCGACTTTTGCACATTTTGGATCTAGCACGAAACCTATTGTCAATGAGGATAGTTAATGATGCGGGTGTGCAATTGTTTTCTCCACAAAAGGGGGTAAGATGTTCTAAGGAGATATGGTGCTCACTAAGGGAGTTCACATGGGAACTATGTTCCATATTTATGCATGCACTGTTTAGTGCAATAGTTCTTCAATTTATGCAATGGAGATATCTATATGATCTACACCATCATAATCAAAACTTACATCTACTTCTAATGGTCATGCTTTCTAGGTACCTAAACAAGCTCTTTCTTCAGAAAGCAAGTTACTTGTAGAAAAGGAAATGCTATGGCACCAAATATTGGGCCATATGGGTGAAAAAGGCCTATGGATCTTGAAAAACAAAGATCTTGTCAACAGATTGAATGATTGTTCACTTGAATTTATTTTTTGTGAGCACCGTGTATAAGGAAAACAAAGTTGTGTTCAATTTTATTCTAGTTCTCACAAATATTCTGGGTTGTTGGACTTAATTCATTCTAATGTATTTGGATCAGTTAAATTTTCTTCAATTTCTAAAACTTTGTATTATGTGTTATTAATTAATGATTATTCTACAAGGACATCGATATATTTTATTAGAACTAAATCTAAGGATTTATTTTATTTAAAGAGTTTAAATCTCTCTTGGAAAATCAAACTAGTAAGAAGATTCAGGTGTTGAGCATTGATAATGAAAGTGAATTTTGTTCTGCAAAGTTTGATAAGTTTTGTAAGGAAAATGACATTGAAATATATAAGACAAATTCATATACCCCTCAAAAAAATGGAGTTGCAAAATGGATCACTGAAATGTTGATGGAGAGAGATAGGACTATGCTTAGTGGAGAAGGATTAGAGAAAAAGTTATAAGAAAACATGTTTCCTATTGCATGTTACTTGATTAATAGGTCTCCCACATCATCTCCTGTGGATAAGACTCTTATGGTTGTTTGGATGGAAAAGAACACCTCACTTCATCATCTTTGTGTTTCTAGTTGTGAGGCATAAGCTAATGTGCCTAAGGAGAAGAAATTGAAGTTGGATAATGAGGTTGTGAAATGTATCTTCATCATCTCTGGCATTGTTGTGAAAGGGTAAAAGCTTTGGGATCTTGTTGCTAGAATTTTTTTGGATAGAAGGAATGTTATTTTTAGAAAGTTAATCCTTCTCCCACAATGGTGTAGCCAAAATAGGATAAGAAGAAGTCAATGGTTCAACTACAACCCAAGAACAAGAACGTTGAACATAAAAATGAACAAGAAGTCCATGTTGGACTTAATGAGGAGGAGGGTTCATAGATTTTGTAAGAGGAGGAAGAAACTCCACCTCAAAATTTAAGGAGGTCAACTTGGAAAAGGAAACCAAACAAGTACAATTGCAATCCCTCTAATTTAAGATGTATATTTGTTTTATTCCCTAACACCGATGAGCCTAGAACTTTGAAACATGAATTGGAGATGGAAGATGAGTCATGGATATTGGCCATGGATGAGAAAATGGTTTCACTTAGAAAGAGTGACACATGGGACTTGGTATCATTTCCTGATGGAAAAAAACCCATTGGATGTAAATGGGTATTCAAAAAGAAGATTGGTTTAGATGGAAACATTGAAAAGAAAAAGGTAAGGTTGGTTGTAAGAGGATATTCCGAGGTTGAGGGGATGGATTTTAGTGAGATATTTTCCTCAGTTGCTAAGTTAACATCTATTAGGCTCATATTAACTATAGCAACAAATGTTGATTTATAGGTAAAACAAATGGATGTGAAAACAACATTCCTACATGATGAATTAAAGGAGGAGATCTATATGGCACAACTAGAGCACTATGTTAAAAAAGGTAAATAGTCATCAATTTGTAAATAAAAAAACCCTTTATATGGTCTCAAACAATTCCTAGAAATGTGGTACCAATAGTTTGATTCCTTTGTGCTAGGATTGGGATTTCTGAGATACAAATCAAATCTCTTTGTGTATGACAAACATGATGGTGCGTATTTCCTTATTATCACTCTATATGTAGATGATACATTATTCTTTGGTAACAATAAGGATGTGATTCATGATTTGAATTCTTAGCTTTTAGCACAATTTTATATGAGGGACTTGGGGTTTGAAAAATATATCTTAGGAATGAAGACTAAAAGAGATAGAGAAAACAAAAAGCTTTAGTTGAACTAGAGTAAGCATATAAACTTTGTGCTACAATATTTTTCCATAACAAATTTCAAACCATTGAGTGTTCTGATTTCTGTGGGAACTAAGCTTTCAGTTGAGTAGTGTCCTACAACACCTGCAAAGATGTAGGATATAGATTATGTGTCTTATGCTAGTGTAGTGGGTAGTTTGATGTAAACTATGGTCTATACTAAACCAGGCATTGCCCAAGTAGTGGTTGTCTTGATCCAAGTCATGGCTAATCCTAGATGTGAACATTGGGCTATATTGAAGAGGATCTTCAGGTATTTTGAGACACTTCTAAATATTCCATTTGCTATCATAGTGATGTTTCAGGGGACCCATGCTCAGTGGGTATATAGGGTTATGTGGATTTTTATTTGGAAAGGGATGCAGGGAAATAGAGATCTATGAGAAGATATGTGTTTCGATTGTTTGATGCAAAAGTAAGTTGGATGAGAAAGTGACAAGTTGTGGTTTTTTTTTCCACTACAGAGGCAGAGTATATGGTAGCTACTCATGCCTATAAGGAGACCATTTGGCTTATGAAATTGTGTTCAAAAGTAGGGTTAAGTCAGAGAGTTATTATAGTTCAATGTGATAGTAACAATGTCATTTGTCTGGATAAGAACCCAACTTTTCATGTGAATAAAAAGTGTATAGTTATCCAGTACCATTTCATTACAGACATCCTAGAGGATAGAAAGGTGATATTAAATAAAGTTGACACTTTGCATAATGTTGAGATGCATTAATGAAACTGATGAACACAAGAAAAATTCAAGTGGTGATATGAGTGTATGGGCCTTATGGCCCCTAGCAATTAGCTAACAGCTTGATGCATTCTCCCTTATACTTTTGTAAGGTATTAGATGAGTGAGAGAATGTCGGGGGAATAAATGTAAATCACTAACAAGCAAAAAATGCTAAGTAGCAACAATTGGTGAATTAATTGTTGGTTGTTTCCACCATGTAGAATTGGAAAACCATAAATAGTTTATGGTTTTGTTATGCCTATTTATTGAGTTATAGGGTTGGAGGAAAATGGTGTGTGAGTTTTAACTTACTATTATGCTCCCAAAATTTATCCAGAATCCTTATGCTACTACTGAACACTCTTGTTGAGAGCATGGAGACTATATAATGTATTATAACCATTTAGTTGTTAAAAAATACATTGAGTGTGAGTTTTTTTGCTGAAGGGTTTTCCCTATAAAATCATTGTCTAATGATTACATGTTTCTATGTTGTTTATTATTGCAACTATGTTTATTTAATTTCTACACATTCTTCTCTCATTGATTGGTGTAGGAAAAATATTCTATACCTTTACTTCCTTTTAGAATACCCTGCCACCAACAAATATTATATGCATTGTTGGGAAGTGGAATTTTGTTATGTGTTTTAGAAGCTCCCACAGAGACTCTGTAATATGAGATTGTATAATATTTTATTAGTCTGTGAGTGGAATGCCTCAAGGCATGTTGCTGGGATTAATGATTGTCTTGGATGGTTATATTTTCTAAGTTCATTATAAAATGAAAAGAGTATATGATCACACTTTCTCTAATACTACCTTCCCTGCTTCTTCAAATAGAGAGATGGAAGAATCGACTAATGCATCTGGTTCCAATGGTCACCCTTTTTTCTAGTGGTGGATAGGATAGTGCATGTTGTCTTCCATTAGATGAAACATGCAGTAGCCCACTGCAGACAGAGCTTGGTTTCCATGGCCATTATATCATAACAAAGAATCCTAGGAGCTTTGTATCTTCAACATCGTCTACATAGAGAACAAATCGGCTTCATGGGAGGAATTCAAATCATGGCTGACCCTAGTTGTGAACATTAATAAACATGTAGAAAATTGATCCTATATTTGTCCCATATAAGAAGTTACCAGGATTTTATGCTATCAGAAATCTTGTAGATGAATGCAAGGATATTGGTGTGCTCATGGAAGTAAAGCAAGGATGCCATCTAACTTTCACTGTTAAGCCAAAAAAACGGAACAAGAACTCCATGTCTTCACCAGGTGAAGTGAATCAGAATCTGAGTAAAAAATTCAAATCTAAACATATACCCAAACCAAAAGCACAACGAAAACTAAAACCAAAAGCTTCAGCAGAGAATTTCAGGGAATTTATATATTGTATGTTGTTGGTGGGCGAATTCTCGCAGGGTTTCCTGATTTCCCATCTGCGTCAAAGACTTGAACAACATACAGGAAAGTTTCTCGATGTCAAGCATGTCGGATAGGAAAATATGTCCGAACTTGTTGTGTCATACACTAACCTGTATAACTTTATAAGTGGGTTGTGCCAGCCCTGAACCCATTCAGATATTTCCATCAGGGTTTCTCAGTGAACCGGTGCCCAATCTCTATCCCAAATCTAATATAATCAAGTAACCTCCATTAACAAAGTGTGTGATCCTAATAGAAAGTGAAAGTAGAAGAGGGCCGCCCTCCGAAAGGTGGAAGTGGCAAGGAATTGTTAAAAAACAAGGCTGGGGAGGAAAATATATTTAACGAACAATTGCCTTACATGAACTCTGAAAGCAAATGCCTACCCCTCATGGGCATCAGTGAGTTTTAGCTCTTATAGATAAGCAACTAGTCCTACGTTCTAAGAGTATAATGGCTTTAATATCAACAATATTCAGGCGAAGGATGAGATATACCCAAAACTCCCCTTCAAGGATTATGGGTGATATTGTTCCAGTTTCTCACGCTTGAGGTAGTAATTGGTTATCTTTAGATTGAATCTGTACGGTGCAGAACTCCTGTTATGTAATGTGATGTGTGGAAAGTTGTTATGGTAGTATGATGGCTGGTAAGATGTGTTTTTCTGTGATAACATTGTATCTTCTGTTATTTTTTTTATCACATTCTATCTTATGTTATTTCTTTTATCCAATTGTGTGGGGTTGTCTTTCTAATTATTAATAGAACTAAATTACTTTTTACATGTTACAAGCTCCTTTTCTCAATATGCAGAATGCTATTTTAGATTTTTTTTGGTGCTTTGTTGAGCCCTCATGGACATAGAGAGAGGAAGAAGAAAAGCAATTGTGCACTATATTATAAAAAAGTTGGACTTCTTTGCCTTCTATTATCTTTTCACAAATACATTTATTATGCAAAAAAAAATGATTCAACTATTTGGAAACCTAGTTGTCACATTCCAACTTATCTATAAGTGCTTTGGATGTTTTTCGGAATCTTTTTTATTTTTCATATAGTAGAAAGAGGGTGTATCAAAATGGGTTTTCTTAAATGCAGATCTTCTTATGTTCTGATGAATGATATTACTAGGTAATTGAAGCTTAGTTCTTTGCCAGTAGTGAAACATACTTCTCTGTTTAGTGCCTTGTTTAGCTTGAGCAAGCATGAGTTATTGTTGTTCAGGTTGAGCAAGTTTTGGAAGTGAGTATTGTGTTAAACTATTTAATAATTACATTCCATATTTGAAACATCTTACTCGTTGTTCAGGTTGAGCAAGTTTTGAAAGTAAGTATTGTGTTAAACTATTTAATAATTACATTCCATATTTGAAACATCTTACTTTCTAAATAGCTACCATTACAAGAAAGTATACTATTAGATGAACATATTTGCTTTAAAGTCAATGAGCACTCCTACTAAAATATCTCTATAAAATGGGCATAAGCATTATGGTTGATGAGTAGTAAAATTAAGACAAGTATTTAAGATGGCCCTCAGTCTTGTTGTCGTCTTGTTTTATAAGATAAATTTATAATGTTATATATTGTTTTCTTACAACATTTGTATGTTGGAAGGTAATCACAATTGTGAGTAGTGTTTTCTATGCACTACTAGTTTTATTTATGCATAGAGTTTTATAGTGGTCATGTTATTTTAAGATGGTCCTCAACCTTGTTGTGATCTTGTTTCATAATATAAATTTATAATGTTACATACAGTTTTCTTACAACATTTGTGTGTTGGAAGGTAATCACAATTGTGAGTAGTGTTTTCTATGCACTACTAGTGTTATTTATGCATAAAGTTTTATAGTGGTCATGTCATTTGAAAGCTATGTCAATTTTGTATTGTATTGTTTTTTAATAGTAAAGTTCATATTGTCATTATTATGTTGTACAATTTTTATTTGTTTAACAAAAATTGTATTTAATTTTTTATATATATTTATAAGTTTTCTAGTGATTTATCTATTCATTCTATTGTCATTTGAATTAGATTCTTTTTTTACCATAATCTAGTGCATGTATATGTGTAAATATTTTTTCTTCTTTTGTTGGGTGTTGTTCATTATCATCAAAATTTGTTGCAAGTAGTTTAGGGTGTTCTTCATCATGAATACCCACAACCTAATGAATAAATTCATCAAAATAATTAATTAATATATATTTTTCTATGTCTTAATAAAGATTTATAAAAATTACAACCTACCATCAATAGAAATTCTAAAGATAGTCATTAATAAATACCAATGCTTATGTTGTTTAATATTTGATTACATGAGACATGGTGGTCATGAATATTTTTTCATTACTTTTTTAGTTGTTCTATTTATTTGTAATTTCCAAAAACTCATTATATAAAAAATTATTCAAATTATCATATAACATAAGGTAAGATCTATTAAGAGGTTAAATTATAGTAGTAACTAGTCTCATGTATAAGACTAAAGCAAATACATGATCTCGCTATTGTAACCTCAACTAAGATAATATGAGATACTAGCTTTTCTTTTGCATATACTATCTAACTCAAAGCTTATTTTACATATATTATCTAAGCTAAGTTAAAAGGGTATTTTGATTTTAGGATATAAGGTAAAACTATTTTTGATGAGATAAGAGTTCTTTTCTTTAGAAAAAAAATTAAAAATTCAAGACCGCTTTAACAAACAAAACAGCCCTTAAAAAAAAAGTATAGAAATGAATGTCTCCCTTTTACAAATCAATAAGTTATTTAAATTTACAAAAATCATATAATTAAAAAAAAAAAACATTACCTTCAAATATTATAAACTTTTTACTATTTTCAAATAATGTAAAATTGATTTTTAAATTCGATGCAAATGTGATGTCTTTTGTTTTGTTTAATTACCAAAACTAAGCCGGACCATATTCGAAAATTGCATGTACATGTTTATTAATTTCAATTAGAACCTAAAACAACCACCTTATCAAGTTTTGCAAATTAATACAATGGAAGACTCTCTCTTTGCATTGAGGACTGGAGTTTCATGCCACATTGGAACACTACCGTACAACAGAACAGACCAGTTTTTCGTGCTAAATAGTACCAGATCAGCTCTTTACAATGCGGATTGGAGTTATTAATGCTCTTGCCAGATAGAAACACTACCATACAACAGAACAGAACAGTTTTCATGCTGAATAATACCCACAAAAAATATTGACCACATACCGAATTTACAGATATGATAATTGAACGTAGATCTGAACCATAGCCAAAACTTATCGAGAGCGAACTTACATTGCAAACTCAAGTAATTCAGTCAATCTTGTGCAGGACGTGTTGCTTTTATATTCACAGAGAAGCTTTGTGCCAAATGGTTCCCCTTCTTC
>JASDQU010751421.1:27660-42646 GCA_032191745.1 Picea mariana | reverse complement strand
CAATAGAAAGTCTAGAGATAGTCATTAATAAATACCAATGCTTATGTTATTAATAAATACTAATGCTTATATTGTTTAATATTTGGTTACATGAAACATGGTGGTCATGAATAATTTTTCATTACTTTTTTAGTTGTTCTATTTAATTGTAATTTTCAAATACTCATTATATAAAAAATTATTTAAATTATCATATAACATAAGATAAGATCTATTAAAAGGTTAAATTATCCTAAATTCTTCACTGAGGGAGGAGGTTCAATGTGAGTGAGTGACCGGGGATGCTTTGAAGATTTAAGGAAAACACTTTTTTATATGGATGCCCAGCGGGCGGAACACAGAACAGGCAGGGCAGACAGAAAGCGTAGAGGCAGCAAGGAGAGAAAGGTTAAATTATAGTACTAACTAATCTCATATATAAGACTAAAGCAAATACATGATTTCACTTGTAACCTCAACTAAGATAATATGACATACTAGCTTTTCTTTTGCATATACTATCTAACTCAAAGCTTTTTTTACATATATTATCTAAACTAAGTTAAAAGGGCATTTTGACCTTATACTATTTTTGATGAGATAAGAGTTCATTTTCCTTAGAAAAAAATTAAAAATTCAGGACCGCTTTAACAAACAGCCCTTAAAAAAAGTCTAGAAATGAATGTCTCCCTTTTACCTTTTACCAATCAATAAGTTATTTAAATTTGCAAAAAATCATATAATTTAAAAAAAAAAAACACATTACCTTTAAATATTATAAACTTTTTACTATTTTCAAATAATGTAAAATTGATTTTTAAATTTGAGTCAAATGTGATGTCTTTTGTTTTCATTAATTACCAAAACTAAGCCGGACCATATTCGAAAATTGCATTTACAATTTTTATAATTTCAATCAAAACCTAAAACAACCACCTTATCAAGTTTTGCAAATTAATACAATGGAAGACTCTCTCTTTGCATTGAGGACTGGAGTTTCATGCCACATTGGAACACTACCGTACAACAGAACAKACCAGTTTTTCGTGCTAAATAGTACCAGATCAGCTCTTTACAATGCGGATTGGAGTTATTAATGCTCTTGCCAGATAGAAACACTACCATACAACAGAACAGAACAGAACAGTTTTTCATGCTAAATAATACCCACTAAAAATATTGACCACATACCGAATTTACAGATATGATAATTGAACGTAGATCTGAACCACAGCCAAAAGTTATCGAGAGCGAACTTACATTGCAAACTCAAGTAATTCAGTCAATCTTGTGCAGGACGTGTTGCTTTTATATTCACAGAGAAGCTTTGTGCCAAATGGTTCCCCTTCTTCGGTTGTCGGAGGAGAGGAGACGACAGTACAGGGTTGGGTGACTCGCTTATTGTCTCCAACGCAGGCTTCCAATATTTGCAGCTCATGGTTCTGATGGTTAATCCCCTCACCTCCCCAACATCATCTGCATCATCCACTTCCAATTTCGGCACATAAACAATGTCCTCCGTCTCCGACGTTTCTTTGACACYATTAATCTCTTCACTCAGATCATGAGCGGCCAAGCTTCTCTCAAGGGAACACGGGCACAAGTCGCATAACACAGGAAGGATTCTGGCCAGGCTCATGGAATTCGAAGTCGACTTGCGAAGAGCCGAATCGGCTTTAAACGCGAGGGAAGCCATCTCCGAAGGGGAGATCAGCGAGCGGAGTTTACGCATGGGGAGAAGGAAATATAGATGCCCCAATTCTAGATCTTCGTCTGCTGAAAGCGCTGAGATTCGCTGCCCGGCTTCTAAGGCTCTGGAATGACAGACAAAATGTTGGGGATTGTCGAGCATCAGCTCTGCTGCTTTCATCGGCCTTTCGAATTCTTGGACGCTGCCATACATCGCTATGACCTTCACTACATTGGACGGAACTTTGGATGAAACGCAAGAAATGTAATTGCCCATAATCTCTTTCCTCTAATGCTCGTTAATGGTAATCTGTTCATGAGATGGATTGTATTCTATGTAGAAACGTAAGACGGCAAACAATTTATAGTTATGGCCTGCCATTAAAGCGAAGAGTGTTGATGGCACCTGCGCGGAAATAACACTTTGCTGCTATAACTGGCAGAAGAAGAATATATATCTGTTTATATTTAATAAGCGCGTCGTCGGAGTCCCACGCGGTTATTCTCGGTAGAAAAGAGGATGGGCGATGCATCGCTGAGCTGTGGTAATTATAAGATTCTGTGCAAAACTCTACCTTACAAGACCATGTTAAAGCCAGCCATCGAAGGAAGACACTGTTGCAGTTTCGATGCCTTGCCAGTGTGGCATACCGCCAGGACAAGTATGAGTGACAGGATTTACCGATGAGTGTTAACCGAGTCGTTCTATTGAATGTTAGGGCTAGATAAAAGTACAATAAAGTAATTAACAATTTCCAAAAATCAATTCCGCTGAAGGCATACGCCATCTTACAACTACAGCGCAAAGTACGACACCTATACACAATGCTATTGATGAAATAATACATCAAGTATTTAACAATTTCCAAAAAAACAATTCCGCCGAAGGCATATGCCACCTTACAACCAGGGTTGGAATTTGGATCCCTCATTACCCGTCAAACTTTATTTTTTTTTGGGTGTCTATACTACCCGTAGAAGAACGTTATGTCTAAAATTATGCCTTTCAATTGATGAGAAATTAACCCTTAACGAGAAATGTTTTTTCCAACAAAAATGTGGATCTCAAATGTAGATCTCAAGTTGTCTCTGGGTGAGGCTTGGGATTCGAACATGGAGGGTGAAGCTTCGGATTCAAATCCATGTTCAAAAGAACCTAGAAGAGGGTATGGAAGTCAAACCAACATACCGCAAACAATCACCTTCAAATGGGCGTGGGAAAATGAGACACCCGTTATGTATTATAAAGAAAAATCTAAAAATAAATTGGGAGGTTTTATTAAAATCATATAAATTGGAAATGACCATTAATGAAACTCACCCATCAAAGTAATTCCAAAATAAGGAGTAGGGAACAATTGATTCCACTAATAGAGGAAAGATAAAATAGATTAAACTGAAATCGGCTCCTTATCTTATATCAATTAGATTGAAACACTAGACCAATACATTTTTCCACAAAGCATGAACCATTTCAAAATCCACCTCCCATGCAGTGCAGGTGAATGGAATAAAAGGGTTGTTGAACATGAAAGGCACTTGTTTGGAAATCAAATTATTGACAATGGCCTTTCGACCTCTGTTGTGCCAACATCTCACACATGGAAAACCTCCCCCTCATTTTTTCCTGTAATATTCTTAGTCCTATTTATTCTCCTAAAAAAGCTCACGGAAGGAACGCATTCCACAATAGGAGCGGCGAGCCCATGAAAATTAAAAAATGGAATATAGGTTTTGATGAAGATCTGATGATGTTCCTCAATGAATACTCTCAATTAGAGTCTCAATCGATTATAGATAAAGAGACAGAGCTAATGGATGAAAAGAGAATCACTACCATTGCCCACACTCAATGACTGATAGCCAAGCAAAGGAAATGGGAAAAAAATCTTAAAAAATACTAAAATCACCCACACTCAATGATCGATAGCCAAGCAAAGGAAATGGAGAAAAAATCTTTAAAAATACCAAAATCATCAGAGTCAACATTCAGTGAAAATATATTCATATGGTGGCCATTGAACATGTTTTCATCTTCATTTGCAAACACTAGTTCCAACTAATTATTGAATATTATAGCCATGATGTGTTTCCATATGGTAGCCTGTAAAATTAATCTCGTAAACAAATTTCTAACAGAAATTCATGCATTACCTGAAACTAGTAAAAATTGTATCGCCTCAATTACAAGTTGAGCTCCAATTTCCAATTTCCTCAGTCGACTTAACGCACTTCAGTAAACACCAAAACAAATTGCATGCCTGGGCAGTGGGATTCAACATTTGATAATGCACATTGAAGACTCCACATTGTAGCTGCAAGTATGCAGTGGTGATGGATATTGGAGACTCCACATTGCAAGTCTCAAGTGGTGGTAAATAAAAGACAAGTGGGATTCAACATTCGATAATGCACATTGAAGACTCCACATTGCAGTTGCAAGTATGTAGTGGTGATGGATATTGGAGACTCCACATTGCAAGTCTCCGGTGGTGGTAAATCAAAAACAACTTGTGGGCCTGGGCAGATAATGGACATTGGATACTCCACATAGTAAGTTTGCAGAGTTCAATGTGTATTGTCTGGTCAAGTCCAATGTAAATGGTGTTCGGTATCTCCGTCCAGTTCATTAACCACCACCATTAACTACAAGATTCGTAAATTGATTTGGAAATGACGCTCAATCTCCAACACAAAGACACTTACCTCTGACAGTAGTGCAAAGTGCACTTAACTTCAACAAATCACAAACAATGAAGAGTATTAAGGGTATTAATGACGTTTTGTAAACTTAGTAATCTGTCATAAATACGATTTTTTAATTTGCATACCGGTTCTAAAAGACGGTCACCTAAAAATTTTGGCTGTATTTGATGGGCAAAATGACCTATGACGAGCATTTTTCCCATCAAATTCCAACCCTGATTACAACTACAGCGCGAAGTACGACACCTATACACAATGCTATTGAAGATGATATATTACATCGTAAAAAGTGTGGACTTGGATTGCTTCACTTGAAACCAAAGTTGTAGATAGTTATTTGATAATTTTGCTCATAGAAGTCACTTTCAATATTGAAAAAGATTTCAATGAAATAATACCTCGTGAAGAGCGTGGACTTGGCTTGCTCCCCTTGAAATCGAAGATTACCAAAGTTGTAAATCGTTTTGTGGGTTTTTTCAAAGATCTAATGGAATCGATAATGGGTAATGGGTAAAATCTAAGTTTAAATGTTATTTGCTATCACTATAAATTTTAATTTAAAGATTAACTTGCAAGTCAACACTTAACATGAAATTCATGATTCAACCTAGGGTTGAAATGTTCTGAAACACTTAAGAGACATCTCTATCTTAGGGTGCTTACCCTTTTAGCTAAGTCATAATAGGCCACATATATCGTTGGGGATTTGAACTCAAGTAGGGATTGTGTGAAACTTACCTCCCAACCATTTGAGTTATTGTCGCTCAAGAGGTTCTGTGGCCATTTTTACTACACTATTGTAGTAGGGAGGGATGCAATGGAGACTAGTAGTGGATATAGAATTCAACATTAGGATAACATTTAATAGGTCAATGTCACATACACCATTAATAAATAATAAAAGATGTATTAATGATCCAAAATGGATCACTATAGTTGTAATATCTTTTGGTATTTTTGAGTGGAAGAGATATTTCTAATAGCTTGTAGGGATCATTTTAGGGATAGGTTATGTCTTAGTGATTTGGGGTCTTGAAAGTTTTGAAGCCCCTTTGAGGCATTACATAGTTGTTTTGGGGGTCAAAACTTTGTAGAATTAGTAGCCTCACAACATTATTCTACACATCAAGAGATTTCCAATGACACAAATCTCACCTTAATTAGAGTTCAAATGAGGAAGTTATGCCTCATCCAAGGTGACCTACCCTATTTACCACCATGGTACCAGGTGGATTGCAGTTCAACTCTCATTACTCACACACGTAGAACTAGTCATGTGTGGACTTTCAAGAAGATTCTAGAGAGTCCAAAACCCTAACTCTAATAAGGAGTTGAGGCATGTAAAAACCTTATCTGAAACCCTAGACGACTATCAAGGCATGCTAAATGTTGTGTTACTAGGAAAGGAAGGGGTATTATTCTTGTTGTATTGATAATTGTTTCATAGTTGAGCAAATCAAAGAAGTAGGGTGTTGGAGTATGTTAGGATATTTAGACATTTAGGAGTTGGTTAAGATCAACTTGGTCTAATGTGTTGTTAGGTAAAAGTGTGTTTCTTTAGTATGCATTTGTAGTTAGGTAATCTGACTGTCACAATATGTTCCCAACACAGAGTGATCTGATGGATCATATTCTCCTCAATTTTAATGGCTACATTGATATGTGGCTTAACACCCGATTGGTCCATGATATCTATTTTAAAAGCATCAAGGGTCATTTGTCAATGATCGATTATGAGAAAATCTCTTGTAAATCTCTCTGTAATATTTTTCTTTTGCATTAATAAATTTCTCCAAGTGGCCACATTGGTTGGGGTCATGGATGTTTCCTTGTAGGGGTTTTACCACATCAAAACATCGTAGTGTTGATCTTTGATTTGGTTGTGTGAGTGGTTATTGAAGGTATTTTTCCTCTATTGGAATACTTGTGTTGTCCAACATGGTATCAAAGCACATTTGAAGACTTGGTCCTGTTGTAGATCGAGATCATGAAGTCGTGTTGCTGCATCTTTGGTTTCTAGCATTTTCGTACATTTCTGGGCTAAAATGACTATTTCGTTGCATCTGAAGCGCTCATTTCAGCCAAGAACATTTTTTGTTTCACTCAAAAAGGTTTATGTTTTCCCAAGATAAAACCATTTCAGTCAGATACAAAGGTATAAAGCTTGGATACACCCTTTTTTTAAAAATTGCAGAGATACATTTCGATTTTCTGTTTTTTATTTCCTAGTTGCTACTCTTTTTTATCTGCATATGCTCTTTTCCATGTTCCCTTTATGATCTCGAAAAATTAGAAATAGAGAGGAAAGGGTTTTATTGTCTCTTCTTTGTGCGATCTCGGTAAATAAAAATTAGAGGGGAAAATTGGATTTTTCAGGTAAGTTAACCGAGATCTAAGCCTTGTTGTCGTCGAGAAGCGAACTTTTTTCTTGTGTGAAAATATTTTTTTCAACATGCTCTCCAAGGTTATCTCTCTCCATAACAACAACAACAACACCCCCAACCTCCTTCTAAACAATACAATATGTTTTGCACTAGCTCACTTGATTAAAAGTTGTTTTATTAAGTAAGACGTCTTGAGTTCAAGTCTCTTTTTTGTTACTGTTTTTTTTTTAAGTTCATGCATTCATTATAAAGTGTATTTCACTTAAATTATAAATGTGAATCACTATTAGTAGCTTTAATATTTTAAGTTATTTATTTTACATCCAACTTTCATTTATAAAGTAAATTCATTGTAAAAGTGATCCCCACTTATTATATAAAAGTGGGTCACTTCACAAGCAACTTATTTGTAAAACGGAGGCTATTAGGAGGGGTATCACCACTGGACCAACTTCTACTTGCCATGTGGTTCTTTGGTTATTGTTTATGTTTTTTGTTTTCAAAATGACATAACTTTCACATCCAAAGTCCCTTTTCAGTGTTGTTTTTCTTGAAACAACCTATTTTTTGAGATATTTCCATCCAGACCACTAGTTTCAGTATTTAAATCCATATTCTCTACATATTTAATATGGGTTATCCTAGTGATATTTTTCTTACCAACACCAACTACTTCCAATGGAAATCTCATATGGAGGATTTATTAAGAAGTTTATTATACTAGATTGCCTCGGGAAAAGAAGAAGAACCCATTGATTATGACAAGTATGCAAAATTGATTAATAGGAATAAAGAAATTTGTGGACTGATCAGAATTTACATCTCTCTTGATTTAAGGTTTCACCATCAAGGACTTGATGCCCCCAATAAATTTTGGGAAAAACTTGACGATGTGTTTGGTAAATACGATATTATTCGAGCTCACCTGTTGGAAAATCAGTTAATGACTTTAAGTCCAAATAATTTTCCTTGCATTGAAGATTACTTGTCTAAGTTCAAAACACTTAGACTTTTGTGTATAGATTGTGGACTAGATATGTCAGAATATCTATGCATATATATTATTCTTGCTAATCTTGGTAGTGCATATTCTATTTTTGTATCTCCAAGAAGCTCTAGGGACTGCTTATAAAAACTCTCTTGGGTCCTTTTGTGATGCTCTGATTCGAGAGAAAGATAAGATTTTGTAGCTTGGATTGATTAGCACTGCAAGTACCTCCAACAAATCCATATTAGTCCAGTGGAAAGAAAAATCCAAGAATCCCAAGAAGCAACATTCTCTCCACAAAAACAAGCAAAAAAAGGGTCCTAAACCCTCTGAGATAGCTTCCGCTCCTAATGGTGATAGAAGAGAAAAATCCAAAAGTAAGAAGATTGACAGGAATTGAAACTTTTGTGGGAAAGATGGTCACGAGGAGTCTAAATGTTTTAAGAAGATGGCAGCTTTAGAAGTAGCGATGAAAATCACAACATCAATATTCTACTTATTCCTCTTCTTCTCATGGACACACACTTTCTGTTTTTGGTTTGTCTTTAAATGCAACTTCTACTTCTTATTCTAATGAGTGGCTTATTGATTTTGGAACATCTTATCATATGGCTAAGGATAAAACCATATTTTCTATTCTTAATGATTGTGACACCAAGAAAATATTTGTTGGTGATGATATATCTCTTAGTGTTGTAGGGTCTAGAATAGTTCAGGTATATAATGGTCATTTCAATGATGTATTATGTGTTCCAAGACTTTCCTGCAACCTTCTATCAATATATCAAATCACTCATTCAGGTGAAGGTAAAACCATAGAGTTTTCACCTCACCAAGTTGTAATCAAGGATCTAAAAGATCCCAAGCATGTTCTCACAAATAGAATTGTTGATGATATTACCAGGTTGTACAATTTTGACAACTTTGGGTCATCATATTTTCCATCAATTTTTGTTGCTCATAGAAATGACTTGATTAAACTTTGGCGTGATCAATTTGGTCATCTAAACTATCTCTCATTACAACAACAATGTAATCAACAGATGGTGATTGGTCTTTCTCTTGTTTCTTGCAGAGATGGTGTTTGTGTTGGTTGTGTTCTCGACAAACATCATGGTGATATTTTTGAAAAACATGCCTCTTGACACGCCTGGGCCCCTTTGTAACTTGTTCACAGTGACTTGTGTGGTCCACTTTCTTCTCTTTATTTTTCAAGGTGCAAGTATTTCTTAACTTTCATTGATGACTTTTCTAGATGCACTTGGATTTACTTCTTAAAAATTAAGAGTGAAGTTTTTGACATTTCTTGGCCTACAAGGTCCTTGTAGAAAAGAATTTTGGACATCAACTTAAAAGTTTAAGAACAAATAATGAAGGAGAATATATGAAAAATCAATTTACAATTTACTGCATTGCACTAGGCATCCAAATGCAACACACTGTTCCATATACACCACAATAAAATGGTGTTACTGAGAGAAAGAACCACACTTTAAAAGAAATGGCTAATTGTATGATCCAATCTAAGGGATTAAGTCTAAAGTATTGGGTGGAAGCCATTAACTGTGCAAATTACATAGTAAATCACACTCCCACAAAGGTTCTAAAAAATATAACACTGAAAGAAGCACAAAATAAAATTAATCCAGATGTAAGTCACTTATGTGTATTTGGTTGTGTAGCACTGGCTCACATTCATGATGAGAAAAGAAAAGCATTGCAGCCTAAAAGTCAGAAGTGTATATTTATTAGGTATTCTAAATATTTTGAAGGTTACAAACTTCTTCAATCTCATTGTAATGAAACTATTATTAGAATAGATGTTAAATTTGATGAAAAACTATTTTCCTACGAGCCTAATTCGACGTTTGTGCCTTCTTTGGCCTGTGATATATCTTCAATGCATGTGTCTTCTTCTGTTCCTATTCTGGTTTCTTCTTCTTCAGATAATGATAGTGAGGATGAAAATCCACCTCCGCCTACTCACCTTCCTCGAGATGAATCCATTGAACCTGAACCTGCACCAACACCATTTCTTCCTAGATGGGTCCATTCAACAAGAGAAACAATCAATGATCCTTCATACCAGTGTTGGACATGTTCATAGTTCCAACGAGCCTCTTCTTTTTTGTTTCAAGTTTTAGAGACTCATGATCCAGAGACATTTGTAGAAGCTTCATGTCATCCATATTGGGATACAACAATGAATGAAGAGTATCTCTCTTTAATGGTGAATGATACTTGGGATCTTGTACCTCTTCTGAAAGGAAGACAAATTTTCATTGTAAATGGGTCTATAGAACTAAGTATGCATCAGATGGAAGTGTTGAAAGACACAAGGATCGGTTAGTTTCCAAAGTATTTTTCCAAGTTGAAGGAATTGAATATAATGAAACCTTTTCCCCTATAGCCAAAATGAATTCCATCCACCTTGTTCTAGCCCTGGAAACTGCACATAAATGGGAGGTCCATCAAATGAATGTCAAATCCTCCTTCTTGCATGGGGATTTTCAAGAATGAATCTACATGGAACAACATCATGGCTATGTCCAAAATTACTCTAGACTTGTTTGTCACCTTAAGAAATCTATTTATAATCTTAAGTAAGATCCCCGAGCTTTGTATGCCAAAATGGATAGCTTTCTTCTTGACATCGAATTTTCTAGATTTCATTTTGATCCTAATGTCTATATCAAGAAAGTAGGAAGTCATTTCATAATCCTTTTTATTTATGTTGATGATCTTATCCTCACTCTTAGTGACCCTAAACTTCTAAACCATGTGAAAACCAACCTTAAGAAGAAATTTGAAATGACCGACTTAGGATATTTGCACTCTTTCCTTGGCCTCCAATTTTTCAAACCAAGGAAGGAATTTTTCTTTCCCAATCTAAGTATGCTTGTGACCTTCTTCATCGCTTTCACATGGAAGATTCTAAACTAGCCCCTTCTCCCTTCCATTTTCGAGTCAAACTTGTTGCCACATGTACTTCTCCCATATTTTATGCCACTTTGTATCATCAATTAGTTGGTAGTCTCTTATACTTGACTCATACCCGTCATGATCTTTCCTTTGCTATTGGTCTTGTTGCCCAGTATATGGAATCACCCCATGAAAGCCATTAGAAAGAAACTAAGAGGACACTTTAGTATGTACGAGGTACAATTTAGTTCGAGATACATTATAGTTTAGGGGGGCTCCTTTATTGGTTGGTTTCACTGATTCATATTGGTCAGACAATCCTAATGATCGAAAATCTACTCTAGGTTGTGTTTTCAGCCTTGGTTTAGGACCTGTCACTTGGGCTTGTAAGAAAAAAAAAAGATGTTTCTCTTCCTTCAGTAGAAGCAGAGTATCGAGCAATGGTTAATGCAAGTCATGAAGCATTGTGGCTTCAACGGATCCTTTCAGAGTTTGGATTATAGAAACAACATTTGACCACCCTCTGGTGCAACAATGAGAGTTCCATCAAGCTTGACAAAAACCCATTTCAAAATCATCGCAACAAAAACATTGAGCTACACAGGCACTTCATTAGAAAGATCATTCATGACCAAGTTATTGAAGTGATCTTTTTCCCTACAAAATATCAATTTTCAAACATTTCACAAAGTCTCTTACATAAGCGAAGTTTTCAAAACTTCAATCTATGTTAAGAATTTAGGAATTTGTCATTAAGGGGGGATAGGCTCTAATGCCTCATTCCTTCTCCTACTATCTCACCTTTGTAAATCCTTTAATCCTATCCCAAGTTTTTCTTAAGGGGTGATGTTAGGATATTTAGACACTTAGGAGTTAGTTAAGATCAAATTGGTCCAATGTGTTGTTAGGTAAAAGTGTGTTTCTTTAGTATGCATTTGTAGCTAGGTAATCTGATGGTCACATATGTTCCTAACATAGAGTGATCTTACAGATCATATTCTCATCAATCTTAATGACTACACTTACCCATGGATTAACACCCAATTGGTCCATGATCTTTATTTAAAGAGTATGGAGGGTCATTTTTTGGTGATCGATTGTGAGAAAATCTCTTGTAAATATCTTTGTAATATTTTTCTTTTGCATTAATAAATTGCTCCAAGTGGCCACATTGGCTGGGGATGTGGATGTTTCCATGTAGGGTTTTACAACATCAAAAAATCGGTGTGTTGATCTTTTATATGGTTGTGTGAGTGGTTACTAAAGGTGTTCATCCTTTGTTGGAATACGTGTGTTGTCAAACATAGTAGAACATAGGAAGTATAAGACCATGTAGCAGTGATACAAGGTGTAGTGTAAATGGAAACTCCATAGTGAGTCCACATTTCATTGTATTAGGATTTTGTTTTTGAGAAGCAAAAAAGAGTAAGACACAGTCCTCACCTTCTACTTTGGTTTTCCCATATTGGGTTTCCTAGGGTGCATCTTTTGTTCATTATGTAGATGGTGTGGTATCTGTTTTAGTTTCTTTTATTTTCGGTCTTAGAATATTTTATTATTTTGTATGCTATGCCAGTAGTATTAAATATAAAGTTGAAGTAAAACACTATATAACAAAAAAATCGCATAGAATTATAAATTCTGTTGTGTCGAACTATTCTATTGGAACATCCACAACATCACATATCAATTAAATTAACACATATTGTCCAAAACAAGTTAAAAAAATCCCATAAATTCATTAGGCCCACAATTATCCAGAAAGAAAATTTCATTGCACCAAAGAACAATGGCATGCCTTCCATACAAAACATCAAATCCAATACACATCATCTAATGATTTGACTTAAAGACACTTGATATCCTTAAATATCTAGAACTATCCTAAGTTCAATCCGATAGTGTGCAATATTGAAGTACATATTACCTATCATATATGAAAGGTTGTTTGATACCAGGGAATGTTTGCAGTGAATGGAATCCAATATGCATAACATCAACTCCATATAGAGCCCAATGTTTCTCTCCACCTGCCAATTAAATCAAACATTTATGGTCAATGTCACCTTCTAGTGTGATCAACAAGACAACCCTAAATGTGCAATCTATAATGCAATCAATGACCATAACTCATGAAATTAATCAAATGAACCCCCCCAACACCATTAAACATCATAGAAGCACAATACTTCAATGAGTAGAATTTCCCAACCATTGGATCATCATCAAATTAATCCTAGACACAAATTTCATAACTTAAGAATGCAATACATGCCAATGACCATTCACCAATCAAAATTTTTAGTAGAGTACTATAAATCTAATGTATCACATTTGGAAGCACCATTTCTGCATTATACAACTCAACATTGTTGAGTGGATCACTTTCAACACTCCCTCAAAGACTATAGTTAGTTTTCATAAACTATCTTCTTTAGATTTTTTTTTTATTTTTTTTTGTCACATATGTTTCTATTTACCCGATGTTCGACATTGTAGAAATAGACTATTGTTCTACATTGTTTGTATGTTTAAAGGGTTATGCAATCGTGTCAAGAGGGAATTATTTTTCCTGTATAAGGATGGTAAGAATGTCAGCACTAAGGATGCCCAGATACCACACTCTACCTTAGATGAGGATAAAAACCAAGTTGACATTGAAGAGAATAATGAGGTAGACAAAGAAGGTGTTTCTCCTCCTTCAACTATAGTCCAAGGCACAAGTTCAAGTACGAATATTGATGTTATTAGAGGTTGGAAAAAAGAGGATATGAAGAAGGAAATTGACAATGTTTAAATCAATGGACACATGGTAACAACAATGATGATAAAATATGGAATTGCACCAATGTTGTTGCATTATTGGCTAATTAATCTCACACATACCAAGAGGAGAGGCCTTCTTACAATGTTAAATAAACAAGAGAAGCAAGAAATAATCGTTTGGTGTAAGGTGATGGCTGAAATGGGCCATTGGTTGGAATTGATACAACTAAAGTCCAATGTTACTCAAACGTGTTAGTCAAGGTTGAATCCATTATGGATTCCCTAGGAAATCATGATGGACAAGATTCAAGAAAATGCATCTAGAGAATGTATACAAATTACAATGAAGGGCCTATATAGCGACGATGATTTAAATTTATGCCCCGCAATAGTGACCAACTTCTATAACAATTTGTCCAAGGCATATGAGAAACATTCATATAGTCCACACAATATATGGAATTGTGATGAGAATGGTTTACAAGCTAGAAGGAATTGTGGCATGCGGGTTATAACCAATAGAGGGAGAAGAAATGTGCCAAAAGTACTCCCTAACAAAAAAGAGTGGATAACTATAGTGTGTTGTGAAAATTCAATAAATATATCAGTCCTCGAGTTTTATGTGTTCAAGGGGAATAACATCTATAGAACTATATTATAAATTTTGAGCTATGAGTGTGCATGGTTGCACATCTCGATGCATGTATGAATAAATAATTGTTTATCAATTGGCTTTATCATTTTGTTTATTTTGTACATTGTGGTTTCTCCCTTACTAACAAAGACTTGTTTATTTTTATGGCCATGGCAACTACATTGCTTTACAAATAATGGAGGAGGAAAACATGACAAGTATAGACTTGTTGAATTTCACTACATGCACTATGCATAGGTTGCAACCCCTAAATGTGAGTGTGTTTGGGATTCTTTTGATTAACTTTATGTATGATATGGCATCATGGATGGAGAAATGCTTAAGGATAGAGGTAAAAAGGTTTGGAATAGTATAACTTGCTAGTAGAGTTTTGCAAAGAGGTCTTACACCCTCCAAAATCAAGGTTGGAGTTAGGTAAATTGGAATACAACCACTAAATTATGATGCTCTTACCGATAATATGGCTTGTAGCCAAGATTTTGGTATGAATGGTGAGGAAGATGTAAATTTTGCGGTGAACATGTTAAGCCTCTCTTAAGGACACTACGATCCATTAAGTGACAATGATGAACATGTTAGTTCTACTCAAAACATTATAGCACAATTCAAGAGATATATGGAAGTTGTTGCATCAGAAGAACCACATGTAAGATCTGCAAATTCTAATCAAAATGATGAATTGAATATAACTGAAGATTGTAAAGCAATGGGAATCATCAAGGAGAAACCAGCATTGCCAAGACAAGTACCCCGACCTAATTGGTTAGTTGAATCCATGATGAATATGAATCAAAATATTATTATCAACACCAATGAAGAAATTTTTAACATGCTTGGCATTGTCAACATATATCATAATAGGCCTTCATTGTCAACAAATATATATATATATATATA
>JASDQU010751421.1:12721-24571 GCA_032191745.1 Picea mariana | reverse complement strand
TTTTTCTAAATTTTTTTCTTTCAATCTAATCTACCAAAGGTCAATCTACCCATGTCTTGTAGTTCTATACCTCTTATACAAAATTGTATCTTCTACCAACTCTGACTGATCATATGATGCTAAGTCCTCTATGGTAGGTAGGACTTGCTCCTCCTCCTTGTCCAACATGGAAGGCTCACAAATTTTTAGATTCTCCACATTCACCACTAAGAAAATGCACATGTATGGGGGTATACTAAGTCTATTGGAATTATCCCCCACCTTATCCAATAACTCAAAAGGGTCATATGTTAGAGCCTTGATCTTATTACTATGACCCTACAGTCCTTCCTTATTTAGTGGTAACCAAACTCTTTCTCCCACTTTGAATGAATTCTTGGTTTTGTGTTGATCATGTTTGACCTTATAATTTTCATGTGACTTCTTTCATGTCTCCTGTACTTGCAAATGGATTTGTCTAATCTTTTCAAAAAACAAAATCTCTACTTTGAATGATTCTCTTGTGAATCCTTACCTCACTCCTTGATTCCCATAAAAAACATCCAAGGGCGAAGGTGGAAAATATCCAAAGGAAGTTTCAAAAGGGGAATTACCAGTAGAAGTATGGACTACTCTATTATAATATTGGTGAATATAGATCAGGTTTTCATCCCAAGTCTTTGGATTCTTCTAATTGTAACCCCTCAAAAGATACACAAGACTCATGTTGACTACTTTTGTCTTCACATCTTTCCATGGATGGAATTAATGTATATTGCTTCAACATTGTGTGCATATTCTCCCAAAGTATATTCCAAAAGGAATTGAGAATTCTATTATTCTCATCTTGGATGATTCTCCTTAGTATACCAAATTTCACCTAGACCTATTCGAAGAACATGTTTGTTGCTTCTTATTCTCTAATGGTATTTTTACAAGACATATAATGCATATCTTTATGAACATGTCAACTGCCACAAAAAGATAATCATGTCCCTTCTGAGTTGTTGGTAAACCACCCACAAAATCCATGGAAATTATTTCCCAAGGTCAAGTGGGTATAGGTAAAGGATGGTATAGACTTTGATTTCTATTATTGGGCTTGTTTGTACAACAAAGTATGCATCATGTAATATATTGTGCTACATCTTCTTGCATTGTGGGCCAATACACATACATTTTTAAGTTATCATATATCTTCCCAAGACCAAAATGTCCTACAACCTTGGAGGTGTGAGCCTCTCTGATAAGTTGCAATCCTTCACCTTTAGGAACATAGACCTTTTTTTTATCTTGTAGAGTAATCCATTCTGGAGATGATAGTTAGCCTTACCATCACCTTCTTCTATATGAATTTGTCTCTATAGATATTGAAACACATTTGTGAAGTCCTAATATTCTATGTATGCCTCTTTGTATGCATCATGGATAAAATGATACATGTGCATAAGAGTTCCCAAAGTTTTAATCTTGGATTTGGGTGGCCTTTAAAGCATGTATTTTGAATTAGTGTTTCCTTTCTTATACTTGATGACTGGATTCAATTTCTACAAAAAACCCATCCACTTGTAATGTATGATTTGTTGTAGCTTACTCTGATCCTGCAAATACTGAAGTGGTTATTTATCAATGTGTATAATGGTTTCCTTGCTCATAATATATTTCTTCCACTTATTAATAGCTTGAACCAGCACATAGATTTCCTTATCAAATGTAGGGTAGTTCAAAACTCCCCCATGAAACATCTAGGAATGATATCATATTGGCTTACTTCCTTGCATCAAAATTTCTCCCATAGCATAACCCCTTTCATATATGTCCACTTTGAAGGGATTCTGCAAGTTAGGAAATGTGATAATTGGTGCTTTACTGATCTTTCATTTTATCTCATCAAAATATTTCTATTGATTCTTTCCCCACTGGAAAATATTACCATTGGCTCTTATGGCATGGAGTGGTGCAACTACCACTTAAAAATATGCTATGAAATTCCATAGGTAGAGTTCTTCCCCAACAAAGCTTCTGAATCCAGTGACATTTGTAGGAATTGGACATTGTATGATGGCCTTCATCTTTGTGAGCTCTATATTGAGCTCCCCTCGATAGATCACATACCCCAAATATAGCAATGACTATTGGGAAAACTCACATTTCTTGAGGTTAACCAAAATCTAGTGATTTTGAGTCTCTAACACTTGCATGAGATGTGATTTTTTCTCCTCCTAGGTAGATTTATAAACCAATATATCATCCAAACACACTATAGCGAATGAATCTAGATATGGGTGTAATACATTATTCATCAGTCTCATAAATGTAGTTGGTGCATTATATAAAACAAATGGCATGACCAACCATTCATACAAACCTTTCCTTGTATTGAAGGCAGTATTCCAAGTGTCTTTTTCTTTGACGCATACCTAGTGGTATACTGATTTGAGATCCAACTTGGTGAAGTACTTGGCATTCTTCAATTGATATAACAAATCGTTGATCCTCGATAGAGGGTACAAATTATTCAGTGTAATATTGTTCAAATATATATAGTTGATACACATATGTAAAGTCCCATCCTTCTTAGGTATGATGATGATAGGTGACCCACAAGGTGAAGTGCTTGTTTGAATCACTCCTTGCTCTGGAAACTACTACAACTTCTTCTTCACTTCAAGTGCTTCCAAAATAGACTATTTCTAAATCCCAATATTTGGTAATGGGTAGTCAAGAAATAATATTATCTCATGCTTCTTCAATTCCCTCTTAGGTGGTATCCCTCTAGGCTCCCAAAACACTCCTTTATATGCCTATAGAAACACCTCCAATTGTTATTTTTTCTCTTTAGTACATCCCTCCAAGGATGCGTTTACCCTTACCGATTCAACACCTATCTCATTCTATCTTAAGAAAAGAAACACATATTTCTTACTAGAACTAATCAATTTTTTGGCTTCATTAGCACTTAATAGTGACATCTTCTATTTACCTTTTTGTATGTTTATGATGTAGGACTTACCATCCTTTATTAGGAAGTACTTGTTTTGACTATGCATGAAGATCACATACATCATTTACATGTAGAGGCTTCCAAACACTACACCACACATGTCAAGGGGTATTACATCCAACTCCACTTCATTAATAAACTCTACACTTACAACAAATTTGATCTTACATTATTCACTATCCAACTTCACTTTATCTCTTTCTCTTCTTTTTGATGAAGTCTGCTCAGATTCACCTCCTTCTACATTGCAGTGCAGGAAATATTCTCATCCATATCTGAGTTTCTCTCTACCTAACTACTAGAATCTATGGTGTTATAGAAATCTAATTCCTATGGATTTGGGTCATGGGCCACAATATAGAAGTTCCTTAAAATACTTCTCTCAAACTCTAATTAGACAGTTAATTAAAAGTAACTACTTATAGTAACTAAATTTCTGAAGAAAGGAAAGAGAACATACTTGGGACCCAACGTTTGATGTTGATCCTACTCGAGGGATTTCACTCTAGAACTCCTTCACAGTGATGTTCTAAAAGTGCGGACAAAAAAATAAGTATGCAAATGCAAGTAGTTATCTTCTAACTAACTAAATACAATCAATTCACTTTCGATGTTAGATTCAAAATAAGATACAAATAATCTCATCAAAATCATGAAGTAACAAAAAGAATGGATGGGAATGAGAGTTATTTTACTAATAATAGAAAATAAGTTGGTTACAACTTGTAACCATTGTGTCATGATCCTAGAACAGGGATCCAAGTTCCTCCACCCAAAGCCTGATATGACAAGCACTACCTCCAAATTTTTTTGTTCCAACGGGTCCAAGGAAGCAGTGGTTATCTTCCTGACGAGATAAGGGGAAACACAATACTGCAAATAAGGGTTTTCAGAGGGGGTGTGAAAATATTAGAAGCAAAGGGAAATAGGAGCTTGCATGGATATAAGGAAACTTACATCATAAGGCTACATCTCATTTATATCTTTTCCCTCCATCCCAAGGCTCTCTTTTATACTCCCTTTTGACAATTGGAGTAGTTATGAACATGATATAGGAGTTTGGGAACCTAGGTAACCCATTAAATCCACCTCAAATGTCAGGATTTATTATTTTTTTGAGCCAATTAAACATGTACGTTGGTTGATGATTAAAAAGGCACATATGTACGTGAATTTCTTTAAGGAGAGTCGCGTACATCTAGAAAAATGGAATTTTTAAAGATGCTTTTAGGGATAGATGTTGTGATTATTTTTTATTGGTTTATCCATATGGTTCTTCATAACCTTCATATAAATTTTGTTCTTTCACACCTCCATCATCCATAAAATAATGGACATCTTCATTGGTGTTCATATTTGCTAACAGTGAAAGCATGTTAAGCCTTTCTCCATTCATGTCATAATAATATTTTGGTTCATATTCATCATGACTTCCACTAACCAATTTCATTGGGGTACTTGTCCTAGTAAAATTAATTTCTCATTAGTGGTTCTCATTGCTTGACAACATTCAATCATTTTCAATTCAAAAGTGTCATTTTGATTAGAATTCATAGAATCTATATGTGGTTCATGTGAAGCATGACTTCCATATTCTCTTAAAATTTGTTATCATGGTATTGAGTATCCTTAACATGTTCATCATCATCAACTATTGGATGGAGGTGTCCTTGAGAGAGGCAATATTTTCACCACATCATTTGCATATTCCCTACAATGCATATCAAAATATTTGTTGCAATCCACATCATTGGTAATAGAAACATAATTTAGTAGCTAGATTCCAATTAACCTAAATCCAACCTTGATATTAGAGGGTGTAAAATTCTTTTGAAAAATTATGCTAGTAAGTTATGCTATTTCAAATCCTTTTACCATTATCCATAAATTTTTATCCATCCATGATGCTTTCTTAGACCTGGATTAATTCTTAAAAGGCCCAAATAGACTCACATCTAGGGGTTGCAACCTATAATTAGTGTGTGTAGGCGGAATCAACAAGCACATGCCTATCTTGTTTCCCTCCTCCCCTATTTGTAAACTTGTGTGGCTTCCATGAACATAAAAAATCAACAAATGTCTATCAATAAGTGAGATAACACTAAGAATAGAAGAAAAAAAATAATAAATCCAATTGATAAACAATTCTTTAGTCATCCATGCATTGGGGAGTGTATCCATGCACACTCCTGGCTCATAAATTTCGATATACTTCTTTAGGTTTTATTCTCTTTGAAAAAATAGAACTAAAGGATTGATAGATTGAGTCCATTTACACAAGATAATATAGTTACCCACTCCTCTTAGGGAGCACTCTTGGCACATGTATACTCTATCTCTTCGTTATTAACTGTATGCCACAATTTCTTCTAGCTTGTGAACCATTCTCATCACAATTCCATATGTTTTGTGGACTATATGAATGTTTCTTCTATGCCTTAGAAATATTTTCATAGAACTTGGTCACAATTATAGGCCATATATTTAAAGCACCATATCTATCAAGGCCCTTCGTTATTCATAATACAAGCTCTATATGCCTTTTCTTGAATCATGCCCACTATGATTTCTTGGGAAATCCATATTTGAATGGACTTGACCTTGACTAATAGATCTGACCTCCCTCGGACTTTAGTTGTATAAACTCCAATCCATGGCCCATTTCAACCATATCCTTACACCAAATAACTATTTCTAGATCGTCTAGTTCAATTAACATTGTAACAAGCCTCTTGGGTCCCCGAGGTGTAGGACAGTCGGTGACGGAGTGTGTTGTTAAGCCACTCCGTGATGTTAAAGTCACCGGTTCGAAACCTGCGGGGACAAAAAATCCAACCATGTTAAGGGTTGGTGTGGCTCAGGTCGGGTGCGATCCCCGGGTGATTTTGACGGCTTAGATGCCCCTGAGTCACGGTTTCTCAAGCCACAGGTTAATCGCGTAACCAACAGGTCCTGCACAAATTAACAAACAAAAAAAAAACATTGTAACAAACCTCTCCTCTTTGTATGTGTGAGACCATTTAGCTAATAATGCAATGTTGTTGGTGAAATTCCAAATTATTTGATCACTACTCATACTAAGTATCCATTGAATTTAGCATTGTCAATTTCCTTCATCATGTCCTCTTTTTTCTTGCCTTTGTTAACTATATTGATGTTCATCTTGTTTGAACTTGCACCTTGGACCATAATTAATGAAGGGGAAATGTCTATTAGATGTGGTAGCTCAAAGTTACTTTTTCATTGGTGGTTCCCAACACGCGGAAGTGACCGGGCACATTTCCCCCTTAGTAACATTATAATGTGTTTTTATAAAGTAACGTTATAAAGTGTTTTTATAAAGTTGGGTCTTTTATTTTTAAAGTGTAAAAGTGACTTTATGGGTCACTTTAGTGACTTAAGTGACCTCAACGAATGATTAAGTCGTGACCATTGATCTCATGAGGGACAAATTATATCTTGATCGTCAATCTCATTGGAAGAGCAAGGGTTAGGGTAGTTACTCTTTGAAATTGAATAAAGGAATCTCATGAGGGAGAGAGGGGCACACTTTTTAGGAGAGCTGGAGGGAAGGTGAAGAGGAACACATCCCAAGAGAGTTTCTTTTCTTGGAGGGAAATCGCTTCAACAGAGGAAGTTGACATGCATCCCTAGGAGAGGAATTGGCACACACTTCAAGGAAGCTTCAAAATTAAAGAGTTTCGGTACCGTACAACAAGGAGGATCGTACAATACGGTTTTGAGGAGGTCGTACAATTTTTTTTTGTTATCTTTGTAGCTACAACTTGCATAGAAATCAATCTTAGGCTTAGGCACATATTTTTAGGTGTTATATCTATTGCTAACAAATATGTACAATGAGGTATTGTTCTATACCTCTTCTAGGCACAAAAATTGAGGTTTATTTATGTTGTTTGTGACTGTATAGTCCATGCAGTTTGTACTAGAAGTCAAGTTTTGATTTCATACTATGTTTCTCAGGAACTAAGTGAATTTTTTCTTCTCAGATAGAGTGAAAGTACAATTTATTAATGCTAAACATTTATTGTTGTTGTATTCAGAATTTTCCATAAAGCTGAATAAAGAAACTTTCTCCTTATATTTGTCATCTTTCCTATGTTTTCGTCAAGGGGCATTGCCCAAAATATTATGTGCCAAATGTGAATAATTTGTCTACTATTCATGAATGATTCCGATGTTGATTTATCTCATTAAGTACATTTCAATATTTGGTTTTAATGCTTTACTGTTGAAGCTTAATACGAGATTGAAATATGTGTATGATATAGTGTGTTTCTGAGTTATTTTAACATGGCATCATAGCAGGTGCTCTGAAGTTTAGTGGAATGTTTGACACTTGGGACAGCGAGTGATTTGTTGGGGATTTTTCTTGGAAGAATGGGAAAGAATTATGCTTGTCAATTGGACAAAGATGACTTCCTACATCAGGTTTGTAGATAGGTTGGAGGGGATCTCCAACTACCTACTGTGGAAGGTGAGAATCACAAGTGTTCTCAAGGAGAAGAAGTTGTGGTCGTTTGCGAACATTGTCATTCCAATACCTGCTTTAGATCCCATAACTATGGATGTTCATGAAGTGAAGGAAGCTAAGGCTCAAAGAATCATTTTGGATAGAGACAAAGACCACCTTATTCCATATTTGGATGAGAAGAAGAAAACTAAGGACATGTGGGATGCACTGAAGGGTTTGTATGAGGCAAAGAACGATAACCATAAAATGTATCTTCAAGACAAGCTTCATAGTACTATGATGGCCAAAGGAAAGAGTGTGGCCTCCTACCTCACCCGAGTCTCATAGGTGAAGGAAGAGTTGTCGGTCGTTGAAGAAGTTATTCCAAACTCCGAGTTGGTGCGTATAACCCTAAAAGGATTCACCAAAGAGTGGGAGGTTTTCATGAAGTGTGTGGTGGGGAGAGAGAGAAGCTCCCTGACTGGAGCATATTGTGGGATGAATTTACATGGAAGGAGATCCAGGAGGGGTCTTGGAAGAAGGAAGTGAATGGTGTAGACGAGATGAAATTTTCTCTTCTGGGAAAGAGAAATGAGAAGAAGAAGGATGTGAGAAAGGTGATATGATTTGCATGTCACAAGACTAGCCACTATGCCAGTTAGTGTTCGAACAAGAAGAAGAAGAAGTGAGAACTAGAGGTGTCATCATTAGCAGAGATTATTGAGTTTGTTGAGAAATATGAGAAGGTGTTTTCTCTCATGGATGGTCTTGTGGGCGGTGGTTGTCTAGTGTTCGAGGACATTGAAGTGTGGTTTGTGAACAATGGAGCTTCTTGGCATATGAAGGGAATGAGTTCAGTGTTCCTTGGTCTTTCAAAAAAAGACTCGGACTGTGTTGTTGACAATGGGTCTAGCTCACAGCTTACAGTGAAGGGGTTTGGAAGTGTTAGATTCCAACTAGAGTCAGGAGGTTTTTTATAGGTTGTTAGGGTGTTGTATATTCTAGATATGACAGTTAATTTACTCTCATTGTCATCTTTGGAGGTTGATGGATTTGGAGTTTCATTCTACTCTGGTCGGGTATTGTTATATCTAGAGGGAGTGACTCCAGACACAACAATGTTTCTTGGTGTCATTTATGAGAGGTTCTATAGGTTGTTGGGATGACCTATGTTGGGTTTGAATGGATTTATGGATTCATATTTTGTTTCAGAGAGTGGGAAGGTTGCATGGGAGAGAGAGAGTTGATATTGGGGACTTAGTCCTCTTCCAAGAATCTCATAGGACTCAAAAGGAATGATTTGACACAAATGGATGCTTAAGAGAGTGTGAAGTCTCCTAGGGTCATGTCTTTAGTTCATATATTAGCGGAGGTAGAAACAAAGGCTTCCAATGCAATGGGAGTAGTGGTTTCCTGTTTAGAGGGAGCATAGGCTTCTAGTACAAAGAGAGAAACTATAACAAAAGATGGGATGATGTACTTAGACATGGATTATGGTGGTGATACCAGAAGTACCTCTCTCACTAAGAGGGATTGTTATATTTGGTAGCTCAGAGGTACTTCTGCATTGGCGGTGCCCAACATGTAGAAGTGACCGAGCACATTTTCTCCCTAGTGACTTTATAATGTTTTTTTAGAAAGTAACTTTATAAAGTGATTTTATAAAGTTGGGTCTTTTATTTTTAAAGTGTAAAAGTGACTTTATGGGTCACTTTAGTGACTTAAGTGACCTTAATGAATCATAAATTCATGATCGTTAATCTCATGAGGACCAGATTAGATCTTGACTGTCAATCTCATTGGAAGACCAAGGGTTGGGGAAGTTCCACTTTGAAATTGAATAAATGCAGCTCATGAGGGAGAGGGGTGAACTTTTTGAGGATATTTGGAGGGAAGGTGAAGGGGAACACATCCCAAGAGATATTCTTTTCTTGGAGGGAAAGAGATTCAACAAAGGAACTTAGCACATATCCATATTAGAGGGATTGGAACTCACTTCAAGGTAGCTTCAACATTAAAGAGTTTAAGTACCATACATCAAGGAGGGCCATATAGTGTGTTTTTGAGGAGGTCGTACAACAATTTTTTGATGGCTTTGCAGCTACAATTTGCACAGAAATCAATCTTGAGCTTAGGAAAATATTTCTAGGTATTATATCTACTGCTAACAAATTCATACAGTGAGTTATTGTTCTATACGTCTTATGGGCACAAAAATTAAGGTTTATTTATGTCATTTGTGACTGTATAGTATGTACAGTTTGTATTGGAAGTCAATTTTTGATTTCATACTATGTTACTCAGGAAATAAGTGAAATTTATTTTCTTAGATAGAGTGAAAGTACAGCTTATTATTGCTGAACATTTATTGTTGTTGTACTTAGAATTATCCCTAAAGATGAATAAAGAAAATTTCTCCTTAAATTTGTCCTCTTTCCTTTGTTTTCGTCAAGGGGCATTTCCCAGAAAATTATTTGCCAAAGTGAATGATTTGTCTAATGTTCATGAACGATTTTGTTGTCGATTTAGTTCCATATCTATATCATTTAGTATTTCTTCTCATTAAGTACGGTTCAATATTGAGTTGTAATGCTTTACTATTGAAACTTAATAGGAGATTGAAATATGTGTATGATATAGTTTGTTTCTGAGCTATTTTAATAATGCCTTCAACAAATACCTCTTTATTCTCTTTAACATCTTCATTAATATTTAATTCAACATCAATGTGGTTTTTCTTCGCATCTGAGGCACAGTTTTATAACTGGGAAGCCCTTATCACTAACCTTCTTATCCTCCTTATACAACTAGAAGAATTCCCTCTTGCCATGACTGTAAAGCCCTTTAAACATACAATCAATGTAGAATAGTAGACTCTTGATACAATGTATAACAACATGTAAATAGAAACATATGTGACAATACACAAAAAATTAAAAAGAATATAGTTTATTACATAATGTCGGTACCTGGACTAAAGATACTCTATGAGAGAGTGTTTATAGTGATTTGTTGAGCAATTTTGAGTTGTTCAATGAAAATAATTGTACTTCCAGGTATGATATATTAGCTTTATAGTACTCTATTGTAAAATTCGATTGGTGAATGATCATTGGCATGTATTGCACACTCACATTTGGATTTTTTGTCTATGATTGATTTAATGATCATCCAATGGTTGGGAAATTCTCTCGGTGGATCCTTGTGATTTTGAAAGGTTTAATGGTACCTGGGGATTCATTTGATTAATTTTATGAGTTATGGTCATTTATTGTATTATAGATTTCACATTTAAGGTTGTGTTGTTGATCACACTAGAAGGTGAGGTTGACCATAAATGTTTAATTTATTTTGCAAGTGGAAAATAATGTTGGGATCTATTAGGGCTCGATGTTATGCATATTGGAATGCCCTTTTCTACAAACATTCCCCAACCATCAACCAACCTTTCATATATGGCAAATAATCTATACTTCAACATTGAACATTCTCAGATTCAACTTAGGACAATTCTGGATCTTTAAGGATCTATGAACTATATTTATGTTAGAACATTAGATGATGAGTATTGGACATGATGTTTGATATGGAAGGATTTTCATACATGTACTTTTGTGTAGTGAAAGTATCTTTTTGGATACTTGTTGGCCCAATCAATTTATAAGCTAATTTTGAACTAGTTTTTGGCATTTTTTGTTATTTTAGGTTATTTGTAAATTGTGATGGATATTCCACTTGAACAGTTCATCACAATAGATATTACAAATTTTTGTAACTCTATGTTATGCAATTTTTTACTTAAGATTCAAAATTAATATTACTAGCTTGGTGCACAAAACACTGAAATAAGTTGAGACTGAAAATAAAAGAAGCTAAAGAAAATACCACACCATCCACACAATGAACACAAGATGCACCCTATGAAACCTAATGTGGGAAAACCCAACTATAAGGTGAGGACTATGCCTGACTCTTTTTTCCTTCTCACAAATGAAATGCAAATAAAAATAAATGTGAACTCACTATGGAGTTGCATTGACACTATGGCCTATATGGCTGCTACTAGGTCTTCTACTTCCTCTATTTTGCTCAAATATACCTCCCTTGCTTTGCTCAACTATGAAACAATGATTAATACAACAAGAATAGAATGGTACCCAAGCCTTTTTTAATGGTCCAGTGTTTAACATGTCTTCATAGTCATCTATGGTTATGGTTAGGGTTTTTTCAAGCCTCAACTCTTGATTAGGGTTATAGTTTTGAACCCTCTAGAATCTTCTTCAAAATCCACACGTGACTAGAACCACATCTATGAATAATGGGAGTTGATGTGGCATTCACTTGGTACAATGATGGTCATCAAGATAGGTCAACTTGCTAGAGGAATAAGTTCATC
>JASDQU010751420.1:61541-72700 GCA_032191745.1 Picea mariana | reverse complement strand
AGTAAGTGTCTCTCTTGAACATGACACCCCCTATTCATTGTTTGAAGCTGGTTTGGGAAATTCATTTGTCTCTCATTTGATTTGCTACAAGGTCATACCCTGTGTTGTCTCCGAGTCAATGCTGCCAAATCATTGCTCATGTCGTTCATATGTTCAAGAGAAGTTCATATGAAACCTCTATTGAGTCGGCCATCTGCAGTTGTCCATTCTCTCAATGTCAACCATCCTTGTGTCCAGTCCAACTTACATCATACTTTGTTTCACCTTCAAAATATATTACTCATTTTGTGTCATTGATGGGGGATACATCAAGGCCATCCTGTGATGAGTTTTGTTCCGTCGACTTCAGCTCACTATCCGGAAACAAGACTTAGAAATTCTTTGGTACCTTGGAACTTTCATGCCTCAATGGTAGGTTTCCTCACTTTCGAAAGTGGGTTTACATCATTGACCCCTGATCGAATGATTTTGTTGGATGTTTGGCCTCAACTCATTCATTCACACTCGATGGATTGTACTAGTGTACCTTGGCAGCCATTGACATTAATGGTGATTTCCCTCGCACTTGTTAATGATTTCATCAATGACCGATAATCAAGTGGTTTCTTCCATGTTCGACTTCAACACATGTAAACATGGTTAGATTCATACTTTTGGGTGACAAGATTGAAGAGCCTGGATATCATCTCTTTGTCTAGGTTGCGATGGAATATGTATAATTTGTGACACATAGATCCACTTTGTATGCCTCATGTCTATGTCGTCTCAATTTGAATTTTTTCGCATAGATCCACAGTGTATTCCTGGTGGCTATGCTATATTTTGACGGCATGGATCCAGAGTGTATGATTGGTGGCCATGACCTATGTTTATAATTCCATTTGTCTGTGATTTGAGTATGGGAATGCCTACCTCATAATTAATATATATGATATTTTTCATATGTTTGGTTGTTCGCAGGTTTCCGATTAGGTGTGCTCCTGGTTTCCAACACACACATGTAGTTTACAAAGTATTTCAGCTGTCACTGATTCTGACCTCATACTTTGGGGGGCATTCTGTTACCCATGATTTTGGTCATCATGATGGTGTATTGATGATGGTGTGCTCATGATCCTAATAAGAACTTTCTCCTGTGAAAAGTGGCATTCATCTCTTCCCAGAAAACATATTTTTGAAGAGAGTTTGCAGGTTGCTAATATCCTAGGGTGCGAGAATGACCCATGCTCGCAGGCTGCCTTCAGCTAGGGTGAAAAATTCTCTCACTGTGCTACATATCTAGGGTGCAAACTTGTTCTAAATCTTGGAAAAAGATGGAGTCTCGATGGTTCTAGAAGGGAATCTTCTAGAAGATGGGTTGGCATTCGAATGGTTATATTTGTACTGGTTTCCCTGATATTGTGGGATCATTCTTATCCAAGTAACCATCTCATCCTCTCCTATATATTGATGGAATTCTCATGGGAAATGTTAAGCAAGATTCATTGGAGAATTGGTGAAAGAATTGTGTGAAGGACCTAGCTTGAACAGGATCTTGGAGACTCTAGCAAGTCTATCAAGAGGGATTTGATCTTCTTCATACAAGGATCGAGCAAGTGTGTGTGTTGGAACCAAGAGCCACCGAAAGGAAGCTTGCAACATCAAGGTGATCAGGTTGTATCTTCTACTTTTGATTAACATGATAGAGTGTCATGTCCTTTTCCCATAAAGTCATTCTTACTTTATTGTGTAATTCCTTGATCATACACATAAGTCGACGATTGAATATATTTTTCTATCTTCACTTTGGTTGGTTTGTGTTGTCTTGGTCTTGACCTCACGAGAGCACCAGAGCGAAGCAGGAGCAACAGAGACCCTAGGAAGCGATACAAAGGTATGTTACTTGTTCCTCACTACTAGCTAATTCAATGGTCATAACTTAGGGAAAGAGTCATGTCCTGTCCTGTTTTGTTCTAGATCCAGGTGGATCTAGGGAGATCTATTAGTGTCTGCACCTACCGATTAGTCCGATAATAGAGGTGTCCAATAAGGGTGGAAAGTATGGTCGAAGGAGGTCCATGTTAAACACTAGGTGCAAGAAAAAGAAGGGGGGAATTTTGAGCTCAAAAGGATTTCCACCCATAGCCTTGGTGATGGTGTAAGGTCCATAGCGGAGTGGAAGAAGCTTTTGATGGGGTCTTGTAAGGTGTTATTTTTGTGAGTGCAACAAAATTTTATCTCCCACCTAAAACTTGTGTGTCACCCGATGTTGATCATGGCGCTACTTGTATTTTGCATTGGACTTCTGCAAAATATCCTGAACATGTTATAGGATGTGCTAGATTCATTCAATGAACCAGGTGGATTTTTTGGCATTCATTTTTTCATGGGATCATTCTTCCTGTGTGAACGTAAGAGGTAGTGCAACATCCATGGGACCCAATGATTGAAATCCCAGCACCACCTGAAAGGAGTTGTGGTCGATTCAACTATGTATGGATATTTTGTAATTGTGTTGAACATAGGGAAGACTCTTGGAATTGTACATGCACAAGATATGCATGATCATCCTATTTCGATTCAACTATGTATGGATATTTTGTAATTGTGTTGAACATAGGGAAGACTCTTGGAATTGTACATGCACAAGATATGCATGATCATCCTATTTCCGACCTTGGTTTGACCATCCGTTTTGGGGTTGTAAGGTCATGGATTTGGTGAGATTGGTGTCTAGCCATGACTAGAGGCTTGACTAGAATTTGGTAAGGAAATGATTGTCCCAATCATAGACGATGGTTTGTGGTATCCAAAAATGTACCCACACTCATTTGAAGAATAACTTGGTAGTGGCCTCTACTATGATGCTCTTCTTGTAGGAAACCAAAATCACCATCTTGGAAAATCAATCAACCGCCACGAAAACATAGTCATTTCTATGCTTGGTGGAAGGAAGGTCTGACATGTAGTCCATCAAGATGGATTCCTAGGGATTGTTGGGAGTAGGAAGAGGGGTGTACATACCTTGTTTCTTAATGTCTGGTTTGTAAATGGCACAAGTCGTGTAAGACCTGATATACTTGTTGACATATTGTCAAAATTTCGGCCAATAGAAATGTTGTTGCAACATTTCCACTGTCTTTTCTATGTTGAAGTTTCCTACCACCCAACTGTTGTGAGCTTCCCAAATAAAATTCACTCGCTCTCTTTATGGAATGCAGAGATGGAATAGATGACACAACAACCCATATTGTAGATGAAAATCACTGAAAACTATGTTTTTCCCAACATCTGGTAGGTAGTGGCGAAGTCAGGGTCTTGCTCGTAGAGTTGGGGCCATCCAGAGGTATTATGTCCATAGGAGTGTAGCACCGTGGTTAGTGTGGCATATGGAGGTTGATTGAGGTAGTCAGTGACATGGTTGGTGTTACATGTCTTATAATTGATGTTGATATGGAACCGCTGCAAGTAAGTGGACTACTTCTAATGGAAATCATTCTATAGTTTACCTTGTGTGTGCATGAACTTCATAGGATTATGATCAGTGTGGATGCGTTTCTCCTTCCCAATAATGTAATGCCTCCACCAACGATAGGATTGTACAATGTATTACATTTATTTTTCATAAGTTGGGTACTTACAAACGTTATTTGATAACATCTCACTATGATAGGCCATGGGATTTCCATGTTGAGTGAGAAATGCGCCCACAACATAGTCTGGAGAATCTATCTCAATATCAAAAGGATGTTATAGGTTGACTAATGGGAACAACGGGGCTAAGCACAAGCATTGTTTCAAATCATCAAAGGATTTTTTTTGCAACTGGCCCCACACAAATTTTTACTTTCCACCGCCCCTAGTTACTTGGCTAAGGGCCCATGCAATTTCAAAAAATCCCAACACAAACCTGCGATATAAGTTGGAAGGGCCTAAGAATCTCCATAGCTCAGTGAGTGTGGTTGGGGTTGGTCAATCATTGATGAAATAGATATTTTATGGATCGACATGCACCCCATTCTCATCAATAATGTATCCTAGGTACTATACCCTATTCATGTTGAAGGAGCATTTTTCCACATTTGTATATAGCTTGTGTTTCCACAGAGTGTGTAAAACCTGCTAAATGTGATGCAAGTGTTCCTCCTAGTTGTTGTTGAAGATGAAGATGTAATCAAAATATACCACCATAAAATAATTGGTGAAAGGCCACAATATATCATCCATCATCCTCATGAAATGTTTTTGGGCATTTGTAAAGCCAAAGGGCATGACCAACCATTCAAAAAGGCCTTCTTTGGACTTGAAGGAAGTATTTCATACATCGGTATGATCTATTCGGACCTAGTGGTAGCTGGAATTTAGACCAATCTTACTGAAGTGGTTTTCCCCCTTGAGTTGGTCAAGGATATCGTCAATACGTGGAATCAGGTATGGGTTCCTGACTGTGATCTTATTTAGGGCTCAGTAATCAATGCAAATTTTCCAAGACTTGTCTATCTTTTGCATAAGCATGATTGGGCTTCCACAAAGTGATGACCTTGGGAGGATGTGTCTCTTTTTGAGTAGCTCTTGGATATAGTGCTTGATTTCCTCATTTTCTGATAGAGAGCAGCATAGACTGACCCATTAGGTAGTGGTGTGTCGGGGGTCATATCAATTGAGTGCTTGACTTGACAGTGCAGAGGTCCCTCAGTGGGTGACGAGGATATGTCTTTGTATTATTACATGACCTTATCCACTTGATTATGTTGCATGGAGAGGCCTATCACATAGGCCATGGATGTGGTTGCAGCCTTCCACTCACTTTGAGCACAAATCACGAAGAAGACAAAATTCCTGGTTTGAGAGATGACCTTCCTGCATTGTTTGGAAGAGATCAAGGAAATGGCAGTAGATGGGACTACCTCGGGTATCCTATATAATTTCTTATCCAAAGTAATAATAACACTATGAGTTATAGACTCATATACATCATAATGTTTCCATAAATAATGTTGGCCCAAAAGAACATAAAAAAATTCAAGGGGGGCGACATCACACAATACCTCATCTTTGAAGGGATTGATGTCGTAGGCCAGGAGATATTGTTGGATGATGCAGAGATCACTCCCTTGGTGGAGACATCCAATGGTGTACGACTATGGGTATGGTTGTTTTGGCATAGCCAACCACTTGATGACCTCTATTGAGATGAGGTTCCTCTGGCTATTGCTATCAACAATGAAGTGCAGTGGGCTACCCTTCACCCACATCTGTGAATGAAAGAGGTGCTCACCTTCCTCTAGTTCATCAAGTTCGTCAAGATGGACCTTGGTTGTGGTAGAAACTGTGGCACTAGGTTCTGCATTAATGACCTAACTCCCTTTATTTGGTTCTGACTCAGAATCAAAGCCTGCATCTGATTGAGAGCCTTTCACCTCGGACACCAATGAATTCTTTGAGTGAAATTCAACGATGTTATGCTAGGGGATCTTATGGAACTCACACCATTTCCCATTGTCTTTATTTTTCTTCCCATTTTCCTTATTTGTTTGTGGTTTGGATTGGATATCCTAAATTTTTCCATCCTTACTCCACCCTTTGTTCTAGGGGTTGGGGCCACATTTTCCCTAATTTTTCTATGAGGGGTTTGCAAACCCAAACTGTCGCGTCTTTTGTTTAAGATTCTTCTTGATTTTGATAGCATATCGATAGGTCACACCCAATGATGAAATGTCTAGAAACTCAATCTTGATGTATCTATGTATACCTTCATGGTACTTGAGCACCAGATGTCACTCAGAGTCTTTGGTACCTAGCTTGGTGAAAAAGGTATGGAAGACATTGGTGAACTATGGAACTGTTTGGTCCCTTTCCTACCACAATGTCGTCCATATTGTATATAAATCATTCTAACTTCCAATATGGTAGTATTGTTCCTTAATATCATCCCTGAAGGAACCCCAAGTGCGTTCAACTACAAATAATGTAGATCCCTCTATTTCCTTTTGCTCACGGAAAGTCTCCCACAAATATTTGACATGGGGGATGGCCTTGAGGAGCACAAATGTAATATTTTCTCTATGGGAAACGTTTTGGATAGAAAAATACCGTTCTAGAAGGTTTAACCATTTTTCTACAGCATACACATCTATTTGACCTTCAAATATAGGAATATCAAAATCGATATGTACCTTGAAGGAGGCGGTTCCTCCACTTGAGGTAGATGCGTCACCTATTGGAAATCGTTGAAGGATTTGCATAAATTTATCCATCATATTGTTCCTTTTTTGCAAGATGGATTCCTCAAGCAACATTTAAAGGGATATCCTACCCCATCATCTCTCTTTTCTTCCCCCATGGGTGGTTGTCAGGTTTAGAGAGGCCGATATTGCAAAGGCTCAATTGGTTTGAGTCCCAACTGCTTATACCCTGACCTTGTTGGGGACATGCACAATGAAACAAATGAAGAGAAGACCACTCTGGTACCACTGATCCATATTTATGAGTGGAATGAAATGAAACATAGATCTATACCATTAACACATATATAAAGAGAATAGTAAAAGAGATACAATGGAACTTAACTTCTATTAAATAAAAGATCCATTGAAACTGTAAAATGAAAAATCAAAACAATCATGCTCAAATGGTGGTAACTATTATCTGATAAAAGATGTGGAAGCTACTCGTATTTGTATGAGAACATTACAATGGGGCCTCTAAGCTTGCTGGTTTAGTATTCTTCTATTCTACTTGAGTTTATTGACCTAGGGTTCATGTCTATTCGGGGTTCCAACAAAGCCTCTAAAACTATCGACCCTCCTAGTAAACCAGAAGAAAACACAATGCACAAAATGCGCTATGCATTCTCACTCGAGATAGATTTAATTGGTGGTTGTAACACTCATGTGTTTAGATCCTAGGATTGAGTGCGCGATATGAGAACTATATATTGAACTACTATTATAACTTGTAAACACAGTATACTGTCATTTGCGAATAAGCAGGAAATATAGAAACTCATTCATTAACATAACAAAAACTACTGAAAGACGATAAATATATGCATGCATTCATCACATAACACAAAATTTACTGTGGTTCACCCCCTCCTGGGATACATTCACAAAGATCTGGATCTTGGCTCTTTTATTATAGTATTTCCGGATCTACAGCATCGCACATGTTACAATTCTTCTCAGTCGGGTAAGATCTATATGAGGCATACTAGATCGCACAAGGATTTTTAGCCTGCGATCTAACCCTCAATGTCTTCCCTCCTTTGTCCTCTTAATCTCAACAACTTAAAAAATTAGTTCATATATAAAAATATTACATATCGCAACAAATCATAGATAACTAGCTAAAACTAGATAATACTCTGAACTGTTATCATACCTAAGTAAAAATCCCCCCCTTATGATACTTAAGTATACATATTTATACATTTTTGTCTCTTCATCCTTTACAATACATTACCAAAACCCTAACCCTACCATCGTTAGGTCTTCCCTGCATGTGCGCATGTTGTTCCTCCTTCCGACTATCACTTTCCTTGTGCATTCTTTCTTTCCTCTTTTATATGCTTCCAATAGGCCCCCAAAACTAACATGTGGCTTGTCTCGAGCCACCTAACACAAATATTCAATCTCCCTGGTGATCGTATGAAACTTTTCCTTGATCTCTGCTACCTGTTTTTGTGCCTGCGCAGTCTTATCCTTGAGTGTGTCCACTATCTGGACTGCAATTTCGTCACTGATCAATTCTGCACACTCTGCCTAGGTCTGTGCTATATGTGTCTTGGATTCCTCTACATGTGATAGGAATTATGCTACCTTCTCTTGAAACGGTTCCATTTGAGCCTGATGCTCCTTCTGAGTTTTGAAATGGTGAGTTGTGCCTACAATTGCTTCATGTCCTGCACCCCTTTGATGCACTCTATGATGGAGATTGTCTTTTGCCTCTGCTCGAGGTCTTGGATAGATGTTCTTATCCTTTCTTCTTCCTTGTCCCACTTTTGGAATTTCTGATCCTCCTCTAGCTTTGTCCCAAGCTGTGTTGCATTCTTGAACAAGTCGGTTGTTGTGCTAACCTTTCACTCTATCTCTTGCAGTTGTTCTACTGCTTCCTGCTTCCTTTGCTCCTTTACTACTGGTGGATTAGTGGGTGTGATCTTCTCATGGAGATTCTTGATCTCCTTCTAATATTGATTGATTTCCTGCGCAATCTAATCAATCTTTTCTACTATTTTGGTTTCATCAGTTTGTGCGGACTTTGCAATATTATTGTATGTTCCTGTGAATTTCTTCTCCAATCCATTCATGAGATCCCTTTCCTCTTGCATCTCAAACTTAGCCTGCTCAAATAATATTTCCAGCACGTCCCACTTCTCTATTTCTTGCTACAGTTCAGCTAAGTCTGTGCGTGCATGAGAATGTACCTCATGGGTAACACTCACTTGCAATTTGTGTAGAGCCTTGGATGGTATCCGTGACAATACCAATTGTATTTGGCTTATGTCCTTCAGGGGTGTCTTCCCCATAATCTCGTCCATGCACAACATACTGGGTGTGATGTGGAATGTTGCGCTTGGCTGCGGTATTGTATGAACTGCTTCACGCTCTTCTTCTTCCAATATTTCTTCTGTCTGTGGTGATGAGGGCCCTGTTCCAATGTTGTTTCTTGTTGTATGTACTTCCCCGAATTTCTTGAGGAACTGTCGCATGTCTTCCATATCCTCTTGAATCCTGTCCCTGTGGTGCGCATCATTGTGAAAATCCTCAGCTAGACAATCCTAGACCATTCGGGCTATCATTTCTCCATCATCCTCCATGATATTATAGTCTTGAGGTGTTCTTTGTGCCTTCATATTCTTGCATGAACCTCCTATCTCCATGGCTGGCCTCTTATTCCCACCTAGTTATTGTGGGTTGGGACTTGGTGTGGTCCCCTACAATGCCTCAGACTGTTTCTGATGTACTTGAGCATGGGTGCGTAGTGTTATTTTTCCCCTTCTGGGTCCCTGTCTTAGTTGTTCCTTCATCTATCTGTTTGTCTCTATCTCGCCCGTCCTCCATTTCTTGGGCACTGGGACTTCTTGAGGCTGTGTTTCTCCCTACCCTGGCTCTTCTTCTGTTGTCTTTTGGACAAGTCTTGGGTGAGGACCGAAATCTTCCATTCATCTTCCTAGTCTTTGATCACCATGTCAATGTCACCCTCTGTGATACAGTAGTGCATTTGTAGCCACTTCTTATCAGGATCCTTCCGCACCTGTATCCACATCGTATGTCATGTGGCCTTGAAGTTGGTGATGTCCCGATACTGCACGAAAACCCATGGTGTGATTCTCCATATGTTGTTGATGGCCTCTTGAAAATCACGTAGGTATCCTTCAAATATCGACCCATTCATCCTTTTGTTTCTAGCATCAGACATGGCTTTCAGCAATAGATATCTCGCTCCTTGATTTGATTTGGGTCTAGTACCAAATGTTACATAGCTTGGTTCCCTCCATCCCATAAAGGCTATTAACATGATTAGCCATGAATAGTGAAACTTTGTTCCTAGGTCCTGCGCATCCTTGCAGTCATCCAGGAAAAAGTTCAAGAGATAGGGTGCCCAGCTCACTATGGTGACCTCGATGCATTGAGCTACAAATGCGACAACCCTAGCTGGAAATTCCTCTCTGCGAAATTTTCTTAATATATTATAGGCTAAGATTTTTGCGCCCATTTATGTTACAACATCATCGATTCTCTTGATAATGTTTCCTCATGTCCCCCTTTTGGTGTCATACTTCTTATTCATCTCTTCCACTAGTGCTTTCTCCTTGGCTTTGTTGTCCAAAAACTATGTGAGATCCATGTATCGGGATGGACACCCTATTATGTTTGCAATAAGATCTACATCTATCGAGACGATCTTGTCCAACCATATGCCCCTGCCATGTGTGACTACTGACAACTATTTGATGCACCCGCTTGCGTACTAACCTTTGCCAAAATGTGGTAGATCCAATAGACGTAAAATTCCTGTCTTCTCCAACCCTGTTTCCCATTAGAGTGGCTGATAAATCAATTCCCCCATCGGATTTATTCCCACAGTCTCCAAGTACACTCTCTTTGAAAATTTCAGAAATTTGTCTGTGTCTTCTACATTGTGGTCTGAGTATTTTATCTTGTCAATCTGGCCAAGCAGGCCTGATTCCACCCGCACCCCATGTGGTATACATGGTAGAACGAGGGCCAAGATATGTTTCTTGTGAGGTGACCTAGGTACCTTCTCCTTGTCTTTCTTTGGTGATGGTGGCTCGCTCGAGGTTCCAGTGACTGCCATTTGTACTTCAGAATACCATTTTGGCTAGCCTGTGACATATTCTACTGTTCCTTCTAGTGGGTGTTCTGACACAGTGGTTTGATACTCATCTAGCTCGACTGCTAATTCCTAATTCGTTGTCATTCCGTTGACTCTTGGAGCTGCTTTGGTGTCCTCTGGTTGCGCCTCCTTCAGGGTTTTTGTGTCCTGGTTGTGTTGCTCCTATACCTCTACCGGTCTATCTATATTTGTGCCCTCCAGTTCTAAATGTTGGGTTTCTTCCACTACAAGTGTGGGGTTCAATGATGTTGTGTCCAGGGATGGGATTTTGTCGACGTTGATGATATCCAGCAGATGTTGTTCTCCTTCATCCAATTGTACCTATGACCTAGTTGAAACTCTGGGTTGTCTAGCAGTTTGTCTTACTTCTGCTTGCTTTGGTGGTGTCATGGTGGTGAATTTCGAATTTTTGTTGAGTTTTAATGGTCTTTGTGATCTGTATGCACTCCACTCTATGATCCTTATCCTCTATCGATCTCTGTCTAGTATCCTTTCGTAAATGGACTCTTTTCTCCCACATCCGTGTGTTGTATAGGCTTTGCCTAAAGCTTGTTGAGGACTCTACCTTAATTATGGGTTCAATGCACCTCCAATTCTTTCATACTTTCCATTAATCTCCCTTTCTAATTCCAGTTGGCATGATTAATGTGGTTTCCCATCGGTCCTTTCTGTCATTTAATTTTTCATAACTTCGTCATTTCGTACTACTTTTGTCGTCTTTCCGTTTCTCGCTTGTTTCCATGTTTATCTGTTCATTGTCCTTCTCCTCGTCGAGTTTGTGTTCCTAAGTATGTGTGCCCTTTATGTCTCCAGTGCACTAT
>JASDQU010751420.1:44714-60854 GCA_032191745.1 Picea mariana | reverse complement strand
TGTTAGGTACTCTATCACGGTGATAATGTACCTAGTTCCTGTTCTTTTTGCTGGTGGGTTGATTGGTCCCACAAAGTCTATTTCCCACTTATCGAATGCCTTCAATGTTATCTATGGTCGTAATGGAATCTCATCCCTTATGTTGGGTTTTCCTACCCTTTGACAGACATTGCATCTTTGGAAGTAATCCTTCGAGTCTCTATGAATGATTGGCCACCATAATCCTACGTGCAATACCTTCTGTGCGGTAGCTTTTCCTATGTAGGGTCCTTCTGCTATTCCCTCATGGGATTCTGTTAACACTCTTGGTCTTTCATGTTCTAACACATACCTATGGAATATGTTGTCTATGCCCATTTTGTATAAGTGTCCTGCGATCAGTTGATATTTTGCAGCCTGGACTACGAGATTTTTCTTCTATGTGGTCTTATATTCTTGCGATGCAAAACCTGTGCTCAAGTACTGAATGCTATATGTGAAGTATTCATCAGTGATATGGACTGAGAATAACTGTGCATTGAAGAAGTTGTCTTCTAAATTCATAGGTTCTTCTCCATTTGTGACCCTTCACATGTGGTCAAGTCATGCATTCAAATTTGCTGGCTTGACTATGACTTCGAAGTCAAACTTTTGAAATAGCAGTAACCATCGACAAATTCTCCCCCCCAACACTGGCTTGCTCACTAGGTATTTTAGGGCTGAGTGATTTGTGAACATCTTAAAGTGTTTTCCCAATACGTAATGTCTGAACTTTTGTAGTGTGTAGACCATAGCTAATCCTTCTCTCTCCATGGTGTTGTAGTTCTGTTATGATTCTAATAGCTTTCTTCTTGCAAAGGCTATAGGGTGGTCTAAATATCTCGTTCCTGGTTGTGCCAAGATGGCTCCAAGTGTTATGGCTGATGCATATACATTTACATGGAATATCTTCTCCTAGTCTGGAAATACTAATATCGGCACAATGACCATCTTTTCTTTTAGGGTATCCAGACCGTGTTGACACTCATTGTTCCACCTAAACTTTGTATCTTTTTCGTAACAATTTTTCCATTGGAGTGGTGATATGCATGTATCCTTTGATGAAATTTCTATAGTATCATGTGTGTCCCAATGTCTCTCTTAGCTGACAAATTGTTTTTTGTGGCGATAAGTTAACAATTTCTGTGATCTCTGCACGTTCTACAAGTAAACCTTGTTTGCATACTATATGGCCTAGTAGTATCCCAAAAGGTTCTCCGAATATGCATTTCTTAATGTTTAGTAATATATGGCACTGTCTACATATTTCTAACATCATTTGTAAGACCTCTACATGTTCTTTCAACAAACTATAGACTGTCCAAACATCCAAATATACTTATAGAAACTGGTGGATGAATTCCTTAAATGCAACAATGACTACTCTGGAAAAGATTGTTGGTGCATTCTTCAGTCCAAATGGCATGTCTATGTACTGGTAGGATCCCCATTCTGTCTCAAAGGTGGTATTGTATCTGTCTTCCTGTGCTATATTAATCTAGTGATAAACTAAGAATCCATTAGTGAATGTGTAAGCTTCATGTCCTCCTACATTTTCTAACACTTTGTCCATGAAAGGTGTAGGGAATGGGTCATGTAGGCATGCATCATTCAACTTCCTCAATTCGACGCATATCTGTAATCCTCCTTGTTTCTTGTCCTGAACTACCATTGGGCTTATCCATTTTGATTCTATGAATGGCTCTATGATTCCAGCTTTGAGCATTCTGTTGATCTCAGTTTTAACTTTATGCTTGTATATTGGGTTCAATCTATATGGTCGTTGTCTAATTGGTCACGCTTTAGGTCTAAGTGGTATCTTCATTTCTCCTAGATCTTCGGATATACCCTTCTTCTATGTAAATGTCGTATGAAATAAGTCGATGTACTCACGTAATAACTATGTTATACTTTCCACTATTTTCTCATCCCACTAGTCTCCAATGCTGGCCATTTTAGGATTCTCAACTGTCCTAATGTTGACTTTATTTACCTTGATCGGAGTGGAGAAAATTTCTCATTCTATAGGTGGTCCTTCGAATTCTCTTTCACCTTCTTCTTCTTCTATCTGAATATCGCGTGGGTCGTCTTCCTCTGGTGCGTCTTCATGCACATGGTAACATGATAACAATTTCTTGACTGTTTGTTTATTCCTCTATTTCTCTTCTTTTATGAGTTCAAATTCTGGTTCTCTAATGAATATCGCTCCTCTTATTTGTTTAAGAGAATTTTTTTCTCATTCTCAAATGAGAAAGTGACTGTAAAATTCTGTTGCAATGTCGTCCAGGTTGTAGTTCCTTTGCACAATTCCTGGTCTGTATACCATTTCGCTTGTATGCCCTCTAAGGTGTGTATAAAATGATGAGGCCATTCCTCATGGGGTTTCATTTTCCACAGTGTCTTTCACATCTCCAAATATACCATTGGTTCCCCCTGTCCCTCATACCTATGCTGCTTTTTGCCTTTCTGTTCTGGGTCGAACCTTATGCACAATAACCGCTTACATTGATACCAATTTGTGATTGTCTCTTTGTGTGTGCCCCACCATATTGTAGGTGTGGCCTTGAGTGCTACATCAAGTGCTAACAATCTCTGATTCTGTAAAACTTTTTCTTCATACTGTGCCAAGAATGTTTCCAAATCATTTACTCTATGGAAGCTAGGTGGTTCCCTTATCTTCGTGCCTACCCATCTTACTACACAATCTATTCGTGCACATCTTCTCATGGATACTTCATGTAGCCTTTGTTTCTAGTTTTCTAGACTGGTGTCTGAGTTTGTTTCACATGAAGTAATTATTCCCCAACTGAGTATCCCATGTGTAGTTGGGTTTACGTAATGATCATCGCGTGAAGTTGTTTTGTACAACTGGTTGATTTCCTCTAAGTCCAAGAAAGTAGGTTCTACAAACCTTTCCCCTTCTGGTTGGTCTAATGCCGTGATGACCCTGTACTCTCCTAACTCAAATGTCATATTTCTTGTCTTTAGATTGATTATGGTCTGGATTTCAAATTCCCAATCTAAGCCAAGCAACACTAGGTATGGTGTTGTGTCATCCACTATTTGGATTACTTCAAAATCTGCTTTAGTGCGAACCCCGTCTAGGTCTACTCTCACTTCTTTCAGTCTACTGATTGGTAGGACTCTGTGTTGGTTTGCTAGTTTTAGTTGAACTAGTGAATATCCTAATGGTGGCTCTCCCATGCATTTCCATGTCTTCTTTGGTAATACATTGACCGTGGATCCCAAGTCCAGTATGATGTCTCCCATGTTGAAGTCTCCAATGTTTGCATTCAATCTGAACTCCCTATTTGTTCTTCACCTCGTATGTAGGTGATTGATTGTATTTTTTTCTAGAGTTCCTTCTGTATCTGTACTACATTTTTCTAGTATCTTTTGCAATATTTTCACAGATTATGGATCATTTAATACTTTTACACATGATTGAAAAAATCCTTTGATTTTACTTACTTGTCCCATGGAATGTATCTCATTGGTATGATCCAATAACAAAGGAATTTCGTATTTTGGTGCTTCCTTGATTTGTTGCGTAGTGGAATTTGACGCCATGTCCTCCTGAAATTCTTATCAGGCTTTCTTAAATATCTCCTTCTCGTTCTACGTGTCAAACTATTTCCTTGGTTCAGTGTTCTTCTTCACCCACTGATTTTTTGCTGGCTCTTTTTAGACTATGTTGTTTCCTGTTTTATCTCCTCTGCGGGTAACTATGTGGGTGTTCCATCCTTCATCCCTTGCTTCGGCTCAAATCCATTGAACATTTTGGTTGTTCTGGTTCCTCTTTTCCTGAATATTTACTAATAGTGTCATACATTCTTCTATATCATGGTCCGATGTGCGGCAATACATACATGTTGCTGGTGGAAGTGGACATTCCCTTGCATAATGTCTGGGTTTTTTAAAATTATGACATACCACTGGTCCTCTACCTCATCTAAAAAATCCTCTCGCTTGTCCTCCACCTCTGTAGCCTGCTCGATCTCCTCTCGAGGCATTATACTGAGGCGCCTAATTGTACTGCGCGGTATTTTACTGAGGTTGTGATGTGTTGTACTGTGGTTGCACGGTATTATATGGTTGCTGCGCAATATTATACTATTGTTGCGCAGTGTTTTATGAAGCTAGAACTTGATTAAACTATGGTGTGTCTTGCCCAGTCATCATTTCTTACTGCACTCTATATGCATTTGATGTTCTCTTTCTCATTAGCTCCATGGTTCTACAATCTTTGTCGCCGTGGCCCACTGACTTGCAAAAGGTGCAATACAAACTCTTTGGAATTGCCTAGTATTTTTTCATCATAGGGAAATGATATGGGTCATGGCTTGGTTTCTTATGGAATTCACACCATATTCCTCTTGTTGGTAACGGGTTTGGTATTCCGGTTTCCATATACTACGTGAATGTTGGACATTCGTTCTTGTGGTGTCCTTACGTCCTGCATGTAGTACACCAAACAACTTGTCGTTTATCCTTATTCTTATTCTGGTTGAGTTGAAATGTTAAGTTGTTCAAATCCTCCTTTAGTTCCTCAATAGCTGGATCTATCTATTGATACTGGTTTTCTTCTAGTTGCAGGGTTGCCTGCAGAGCCTCTTCTAGTGTCTGAAACTTTTGTTGTCGCAATGGGTATTTTAAGTGTGGGAGCAGTGAATTGACAAATAAGTGTTGATGTTGCATATTGGTCATGAGATATTTTAGCTTCCCCTTCATTCTCTTGAACCTATGGTCAATCTCCCATACAGATTCCCTCAATTTCTATCAGATTTATATCATCTCATTCATGTATTGATCCTCTGAGCTCGACTTCTGGAACTCATTTATTAGTAACTTCTTAATGTATGTCAGTTTCCTTGTCATCCTAGGTGCACCTTTTGCGTCGAGACTCATGTACCATTCTAGTGCGCAGTCCCTTAACGTAATAGATAACCGCGCAAGTTTGGTATCTTTATCAGTGATCCGTTTTGCTTCCCAGATCTTTGCAAAAATGAACAAGTGTTTCTTATGGTCTTCTGTTTCTTCTCCTCAAAATTCTGGTAAATTAATGGTGGGATTGTGTCCTTCCATTCTGAATGTTGAACTAATACCTCCGTGCGATGTAGACACCTGACTAGTGCTTCCTAAACTGGCTCCTCCAGTTGTTGCTCCTTATGTATATGTACTTCCTACTGTCGGACTTCTTCCGAACTTTGGTTGTCTAAATGGTGGTGTCCTCTTTGGTGTATTATTCACACATGGGTTTATGGGTTCCACATTGACATTAATATGGATAATATTGTTTCCTTCTCTTCCCTTTCTTGGAAATCTTGTCTTCCTCTCATATGTTGCGCGCAGGAGTTACTCAATCTTATCCACAGCCTGGAGATCCTCTACCTCTTCTTCGTCACTCGCCAAGCCTTCCCTCATGACTATGGCTCTCTTCTTCGTATTCACCTTTTATTGGTAGGGTACTCTGTTATGCGTCTTTCCATTTGTCTCCAAGATCCACCTGATATGGTCATCATCCATCATGATCGGGTCCAAGGGTTCCTCCTCCTTCCCTTTATCCTTTCCTGCTTCCTTTTTTCCTCTTTCTGTCAGTGCTTCCCCCCTTCCCCCATGCAAGCAGGGGAAATTTAGCTGTCTGATTACATTGTCAGTACACCTTTGTTATATAGAAGTATCTTAATATAAGTATACAATGATCAAATGTACCTTCCTCGAGGTCCACATAGAAACTCTTTCTCCGATGCACTGTACAAATTCACCGTGTCTATTGCAAACTATGTTATAAAACCTGCCACAATAATTTCGAGCCAAAAGTCTACTGCGTGGGTGAATTTGTTATTCACGTGTTGTAACTGCTCAATCTGTACTAGGGTCCACTCTAACTGTCAGATCTAGTTTGTTGCATGGTTATCCTTCAACCTTAGTATTCACTCTTGCAATAAGTGTGGAAAATCACAGAAAAATACTTCATGTAAATCAATAAACATGTATTTCTCAAGATATTTATGGGGTTTTATTTTAGGGTTTCAGTTATCTTTCTGTGAAAACTCAAGATATTTTGTTAGGCCAAGTTTTGATCTCTACTTTTGTGGGATTCCATGGTCCCAACATCCCCTTCTAGTAGCTCATTTCTTTCTTATTTTCTTTACTCTTCTCTTGTTCAACCTATCTCATCTACTTAATCCTCTCATGTTCCTACCAACGACAACATAATGATTTGTTTATTTAGTCTTCTTCTATTCTGTCTGAGTTTATTGACCCGGGGTTCATGTCTGTTCGGGGTTCCAAAAAATCCTCTAAAACTATCGACCCTCCTGGTAAACCAGAAGGCAACACAACACACAAAATGCATTGTGCAATCTCACCCGAGATAGATTTAATGGGTGGTTGTAATTCTCATGTGTTTATAGCCTAGAATTGAGTGTGAGATATGAGAACTGTATATCAAACTACTACTATAACTTGTAAATGTAGTATACTTTCATTTGCAAATAAGAAGGAAATATAGAAACTCATTCATTAACACAACAATAACTACTAAAAGATGATAAATATATGCATGCATTCATCACATAACACATATGCTACCGTGGTTCACCCTCTCCTGGGCTACGTTGACAAAGATCTGGCTCTTGTTTCTTTTATTATAGTATTTCCGCATCTACAGCATCGCATGCGTTACAATTCTTCTCAGTCGGGTAAGATCTATATGAGGCGAAATAGATCGCAATAGGCTCCTCAACCTGTGATCTAACCCTCAATATCTTACCTCCTTTGTCCTCTTCATCTCAACAACTTACAAAAGTAGGTCATACAACAAAATATTACATATCGCAACAACTCATAGATAACTAGATAAAACTTGATAATACTCTGAACCATTATCATACCTAAGTAAAACTCCCCCCCCTAATGATACCTAAGTATCTATATTTATACATTTCTGGCTCTTCATCCTTTACAATACATTACCAAAACCCTAACCCTAACATCATTAGGTCTTCCCTGCATGTGCATGTGTTATTCCTCCTTCCAGCTGTCGCTTTCCTCGTGCATTCTTTCTTTCCCAAAATCTCCTTTTTTGTGCTTTGGTCTTCTTCCAACAAAGCCTTTTTAGCATCAAGAAGTAAACATAAAACCCTATACATCCAAAAACCTAACCTTGGGATATGAAGCACCAAAATTCATGTGGGCCCCGATGGGGTAAGTTGGTACATCAACTTCCTTGGGTCATAACTTTTTCATACGATCTCCATTTTAGGTGAACGATGTCCCATTAGAAAGGTATATCTAAGGAATACACATTATGTTGTCTCACTCTAATTCTGTTTACAGTGTGACTATGGAGGGCCAAAAAATCACTGTTTAGGGCCTGAAAATGACCCCAAAATTTTAGGACCCAGAAATATAGAAGAAAAATGATAAGATAAAAAATGTTACTACCAAGGTGAAAGTTGTATGTGAACTAGATGGAAGAGGTGGGTGACCACCGATATCCACCTGGATCATTGGGTTTTCAAATAAAAATTCATTTTACTGGAAAAGAGGATGGACCTAGTATTGAAGAACTCATTGAATCTGAAAAAAAGTCATTTTGGAAAAGGAATTGGAAACTTATGTTACCCCTTAGTTTCAAAGATGATGCTAAGTTATAGTGGAAATCATTTGACCATGCCAAGATGATGGCACTTTCTGATGAAGCATTTGAAAAAGTACTTTTATATAGGTGGTCTCATGTTGGAAAAACTTATACAAAGCACACCAAGGGTTTATTTTCATCTAGAAACTCCATACTATAGGTCCATGGATGCATTCAACAAGATAAGATTATTATTTCTATTAACCCTAGTTTCCAACAAAATGTATCAATATTTAGTTGGTTAATAGATTGCAAGTTCTTATAAAAAATATTCACAACACACAGGTTGAGGGTGAAAATGTTCAAATTTTTAAATATTTGAAGATTACCATGGATAAATATGTGTTGCATTCATATTTTTATGCTATCGATAGGGATGGAGTGGATATTATTTTGGGATATTCTTGGATAAAATCAATGGGTACCATTAATATTAATGTGCAAAAGAAGTTTTTGAAGTTGTGGTACAAGAAAAATAAAATCACATTACAGGATGTGTCTCTTAGTAAGAGATATGGGCCCACGGAGGGCAAAAAAGAAGTTATTTCCATGTCCGAAGTTGAATCAAAGTCAGAATCTATAGAAGGAGATGAAGTAAAACCACAAGAAGGACACATTAAGGAAGCTAAGGAGGTCCTTGAATCAAAGGCACAAGATGTTGCAGATTTGAAGAAAAAAGAAAATATTCCTACAATAGTTTTATATCGCCATCCACATCTTATTGAGAAACAACAATCATCAAGGAAAGGGCATGAATATAAACACACTTATGCACTAGCGGGGAACCAGAAAGGAAATCAGTACAAAGGTGCATGGAAGCCTACCAACACTACAAGAATACACCAGGATAGAGAACCAGTCCCATGGAAGCATTGACATGATGCAGACACAGATCATGGTGGCAAGGCAATAGTTGGACATCATGCTTGTCTTCCAATAGGATGGATGGATGGTCGTACTTAGTACTAGTTGGATACATTTTTTTGTTGATTATATTGTATGGTTTTTTCCCATGTTTCGAGGATGAAACATGTGAATATGGATGGAATGTAGTATACTTATGGAGGTACCCAACGAGGATGTGGTTATGTATTATTAGTGGAGTCCATTCAGGTAAGGTGAACTAGGTCCACTATGTTATTAAATAAGGCCCACTATGGTAGTTACATAATAAATAATATTTATATAATATTCCTTCTCTATAATGTTCCTAGAATATAAAGAATACTATATAAAGAAGAGTAAGCAATGTATTGAATCATAGTGAAGAATATTGTTTTTGTAGCAAGAAAGTATTCCTTTGGAGTGCATTCCTTCCACAAGGAATAACATATGGTGTTACCCTACCTCAAGGGTTTTATATATTTCTTGTGTTCAGTGTTTTGGTGAATGGTTTGGTATATTTTTGTTGTGATTAAAGGTTTATTTGAAGTTATATTTGTAGATCTATTCAGGAACTTAAAAATCACCTGGGTTAAACTGCTTATTCTGGATGAACTTAGCATGCCACTTAATTCTTTGTTGTTGGACAAAGGCGGTCTTTTGAATGGAATCTTGACGTATTTCATCCAATTTATTTATCTGAATCATGCTTTGTTGTTGTTCCTTTGTAATATCCATACGTAGCTGAGATGATACCCTCTAGGTATTCACTTGAAATTATATTAGAAGTAGAACTTGTTTTCCATACACTAATTCATATGGTGTGTGTCCGGTGGTATTTCTCCATGTAGTCTTGTAAGCCGACAGTGCATCCAAAAGTTGATATTCCCAGTCCTTGTGATGTTTTTGTACTCTCTTGGTCAAAATTTATTCAAGGAACTTATTTTTGGACTCCACTTGTCCATTGGCCTATATATGAGAAGGGGAGGATTTCCTGTGATTGATTCAATATTGATCAGTGATGGCCTATACCAACTTTGATGTGAATTGTCCTCCCTGATCTATTACAATTCATTTTGGCATACCAAAATGGGTAAGTTATCTTTTGTTTTGTCTTGTACCCACTTAGTAACATAATCAATACAAACTAAGATATACCTTTTCTCTCTCGATGCAGGAAAAATCAACCCGACAAAATCTAGAACCCATTTCTTAAAAGGCTCAATCATTACCTAGAGATATAAAGGAATCTCATTAGATCATATTGGGTGGCCCATTCATTGAAAACTATCACAACTCTGAACATAGTGTTTGTCATCCTTGAAGAGGGTTGGCCAATAGTATTATGAAAAAAAAACTTTATATGTTATTCTCTTATTAGATAAGTTCCCTCCACATGGCTCATCATGAAAAGATTTAAATATATCAAAAAAATTGTCTTCATTGACACATCTTCTAATAATCAAGTCAAGTCATGTTCGAAAGAGCTCTCCTCCTACACAATAATAGGAAGCACTGCATTGGACTATCCTCTTCTTTTCACTAGGTGAGAGATGATGTGAGAGTTTCTCTATAACCAAATAATTAGCCACATATGAAAAACAAATGGATTTAGTAGATAAAAAAAACAAATGTTCGTCAGGGAAATCATCATTTACAAGAGTTTCTTGTTCTTCATTATGATTTCTATACAAGAAATCTGCTACCAAATTTACCCTTCTAGGTCTATCTAGAATAGTCATGTTAAACTCCTGCAACAACAAAATCTATCTCATTACCCTACCATTGGTTATAGTTTTTTTCATTATCTATTTAATGGTAGAGTGGTCAGTATGAATGAATACCTCATACCTAGTCATCTAGTGTCTGAACTTATTAATTGCATGTACGACTACTAAAAATTCATTTTCCATGATTGTATAGTTTAACTCAATCAGTGTTAATTTATTGGTAATGAAATAAATGTCATAGGATGAGTGATTCTATTGTTGTTCCAAAATGGCTTCAAAAGTTATATCAGAGGTATCAATTGAAATGTGGAATGGAAGAGACCACTTTCCCCCCCTCAAGATCGGTGCTTGTGTAAGTTTTTCTTTTAGTATTTCAAAAGCATGTTGGCAATGATCATCCCAAAAAATTCAACATCCTTGGTGAGTAATTTAAACAAAGGGGTGGCTATTTTTCTGAAATGTTCTATGAATATTCTATAATAACTAGCATGCCCTAAAACGATTCTTAGATATTTTAAATATTTCATAATTTAGGGGTTTGATATGACTACTATTTTTACTGGGTCGACTTGAATTCCAGAAATGGATATAAAATGGAAAAGAACATTACCTGCGGTTTGAAAAATTTGTCATTCAACATCACTCAAATAAATTTTATTTTCCTAGCACCGTATCAAAACCTTCTCCAAATTCTCTAATTTTTTAAGAAAAGTGTTACCATACACAAAGAAATAATCTATGTAGACTTCTACACACTCGTGGATTAGGTAAAAAAACATAGCTAAAACCGCTCTCTAAAAAAGTAGCATGGGAATTACATAGCCCAAAGGGTAACACTTTATAAGTGTATGTTCCCCAAGGACATGTGAAATTTGTCTTGTCCTAGTCCTTAGGTGCAATCTTTATCTCATTATACCCACTAAATCCATCAAGAAAAGATAAATATTTTTTGGCAGCTAGTGTTTCTAACACTTGGTCAATAAATGGAAGAGGGAAATAATCATTTAAAGTGGATTTGTTAATTTCAAGATAATAGACACAAATACACAACTTACCATTCTTTTTTGGTACAATGACAAGGGGTGAGACCCATTGGCTATCCAAAATTGGGTAGATAAACTGGGCATCTAGTAATTTTTGTAGTTCTTGTTTGACAATTTCTTTAAGATCAAGTCTCATTCACCTTTGTGGTTTCCTAATGGGTTAGAAATTCTCCTGAATATAGATATGGTGGGTGAAAGTTTAAGGGTGAATTCCCTTCATATCTTGATAGATCCATATAAAGGCATCTGTGTGTGTTTTGCAACATTTTGATTAATTGTTCTTGTTGGGAACTATCAGGTTGAGAATTTATATATATAAATTTACTTGGAATGATCTTGACAAGAATTATGCTTGATTTTGTCATATCAATGGCTAGAACTGAAATGTTTAGTGATGAGGAAGTATTAAAATCATAGTTTTCTTGAGAGTCTAAGATAAAGATATGATCAAGAGGTAAATCTGGATTTTGCATGAGATCTAAATTAGCCAAAAAATTTGAATCTAATTTTCTTCATTAATCACTTTTAATTGCATGACTTGATCTATTGCAGAAATGGATTGAACATTTTTATCATCACTATTGGCAATGTCTAACCATGGAGTGTTTTCACACTCATGAGTGGATTTGGAAGGAGGATATAGAGTTACATGTTTCATTGAGTTTCCATAAGAAATAAGCATGTTCCCGGACCTCTAGGCAATAAATGCATTTACGGTGGCCAACCATGGCCTTCCCAATATTAGGCGATGACCTACTGAAGGGATTTTGGGCTGCAAGACCATAAATTCAACATGATACTCCTAGAAGAACATATAACATAGCTTCTGGATTGATCTTGGATCTATCTGCTAATTGTAATTGTAATTGTTCCATGGTATGTAGTGTCATGATATTGATGGAATCCCCTACATCAATAAGGATGTTTGGGACAAGAAAATTATTAATAATTATTGAAACAATCGGGTTTCCATGACCTTGATATTTTTCTACACAAATTTTCCTTGACATGAGATCTGTCGATCTCCCCACAAATTGTATTTTTGTTGGTTCTATCTTCTTTCTTTCAGGGTTCTTTACACAAAGTTCCCTAATGGTATTGGAACAGATAGGTATGTATTTAATGTTTTGAAATAAAATAACTTTGATGCAAGAATTCCTTAATTCAAATACTAATTCAAACTCAGGATGAATAATTGGTTTCTCCAAGATTAACCTCTTTGGATAAGGAGGTAAATTGGATGACTGAGGAGGCTCTAAATGTGGGAAATGTTTCTTTATTTTGACATTATTTTTTATTTTTTTGGGAGTATCCTCCTATGAATCTTCTTAAAAAATTCTAGGAGAGTTCTTATTCAACACCCTTCCTAGATCTAAGTTGAATTTCTTGTAAGTCTACTGGAGTGACTAGATAGGGAGGAAAGATGGTTGAGTTACCTTATTATTGGGGTTGGGAAGTGGTTGATCAGGAAACTATGTAGGTCTTGGAGGTGGGATGGATGGAAGTTTTATTTCGTGGGGTTGTGAGATTTGTAATTATCGAGGTGGTGGTATAGGTTATGATAGTTGTGAGGGTGTAGAATAGGTATAGGAAGGCATGTTCCCATAGTTGTGTCCCTACCATCCTTGTTTCTAAGGAAAATTATGAACCTGTTTCTAGACCATCCTTTCCAAGGCATGGTAGGATACAAGCATTATGGTGCATACTTCTGACTAGGAAAGTATGAATTAAATTAATATGAGAGGTTTGAAATTATGCTTGGTGTCATTGGTTTCCAAGGTATTTTTGGCACAAGTGTACATAATTGTTCGATTGCTTGATTCTCCCCTTGGTACATTGATTTCAGTCCTAGTAGAGCGGGGAATATTCTGTTGGATGGTATCCTACAAAAAAGGTGCATATTTTAATAGCATCAAGAGGACATTCTCTCAGAGGGCGTTTTTCTCTACATTTTGGACAAAAAATAGAAAGAGCTATTTTTTCATCTTTTTATTTTTTATTTTTAAATTGTAAAGTATATAACTATAAAATGAGAGTGCAAAGAATATCTATTTTAAAATTTTCAAGCAAATTTCCTAATTTTTCCTTGGTGACACCACTTTTAGCAGATTTGGTGATTTTAGAGAGAGTGTCCTTGGTCATTTTCCAGATCTATCCTAGTTTCGAGAATATCTTCTACAAAAATCATAAAATTTGTCAAATATTAATCGAGAAACATCACAAATTACATTAAATTGAGTAAATTTATTGATTCATCTAGTAGACCTCTCAAGAAAATGGTTCTGATTGTTAGTAATTCTAACTTGTGTTGTTTAGATATTTGAATATTATATAATAATTTTTCAAGGTATTCCTCAAGGATTTCTTCCTCTTTTGTGTCATTTTAAATATTTCTTATCTTAATTCCCTATTGTTACAATAGTTTTGATATTTATTAAGAAAAGTACTCTGGATTTGTTACCATGTTCTAATGGTATCCCCGCCCAAACCCATAAACTAGTGGAGAGATGCATCTTTAAGGGTGGTCGGAAATAACCTTGATTTTTGTGAATCAGAGTTATAATCATATCTAGGATAGAGAATATCAAATTCAAAAAGAAAAGAGTTAGGATATTCACTTACCAGCCCATGGAAGTGAGGTAAACCCGAGGGATTGATATTCTTCATTTACACATTTGTCTCAGGATCTACTATTGGAAATCCAAAAGTTACCTTTTTGGTTATATGCACTTCACCTATATAATTGGTTTGTATCTCTCCTTCTCATTCAACCACGTGTATGTTATTGAATGAACTGTACTCTAAGGGAATGTGTGGATAATCTGGTTCGAGGAATAGATTGAAATCTTCCTCTTCTTTCTTGGGTTGATGATATGAGAATCCTACTACCTCTTCTTCTACTATAGGATTTTTTGGTGGAACAATGGGATTATTAGATGCACTTGTTATACGTTTCTTCTTGGTGGAATTTCCTTTTGGAATTTTACCTTCCTTTCCTCCTTTCGTAGACTTTCCTGCCAACAAGTTAGTATTTGAAAGGGTATTTTTATCTTGTGAAACTTATCTACCTACTCTCCTACATCTACCTCTAGGGTCTCTACCTCTATTCACAATACGGACATAGCTTTAGAACTTAGTGAGATAGCATACTCACCAAAGTGAATGTGTTTGGCTAGAACCTTCTTCAAAAATTATAAAGTAAAGGTGCCTTTGTGTCTTACCATTCACTATCCCTTCAGATCTAGTATGATAGTACTTGAAAGGAATAAATCACACACAAAAAAATTCTATTCTAAAGAATGCAAAATTAATCCATAGAAGTGATACTCCCTTGTATCATCTCCCTGGAAATTATGCCAAAAATGTTGAGCTAATTAATTGACTCAATTGTTGAACATATAATTATCAATCCGGGGGTGTAAGCTTAGAGATACCAACACTAAATGTGTAGGGAATAGGACACAAAGATGACATTCTAGACTATTATACTCTATGGAAAAGAACAGTCTTCATGCCTTAATTGAAATAAAACTATTCTATTACAAATAAAACAAGGTAATCTATGTGTATTGGGTAGAAAAACAAAGAAGTTGCTTATTGGCCAAAGGCTTACAACATCTTACTTAATATTAATAATTAAGTGTCATAAAGAAATTATGTTCCTACCTTCAATGAAACTTTTTCTAATTATAAATTAAAATGAAGTATATAAAAGAATATCATTTCAATTATAATGAGACCTGGAGCTACCTGTAACCAAAGGAATTTAATTAACAAGATAAGAGAGGAAGAAACTAATTACAAGGATCAATCCATACTTTCACACTACATGGAAACTCATATGGGCAACTCAAATCATCATCATACTAATTCTAGAATATTCAAGTGATATAGTTCAATGTCTTGATACCAAACAAAGTTCCTTGAATTATTATTTGAGAAGTAACACAAAGATTGTTTTTGCAACTTAAACAACTTTTGTGTTATACTCAAATCAAATCAGAGAATAAAACCATTGTGTAATCAAAACAATTGTGTGTAATCACATAATTATGGTTCAAGGTATTCCAATTAAAATCAATACAAGAATGTAGTTATGATTTGATTCCAATCATACGAAGGCACGATTTTTACACAGAATTAATACACCAACATCACAAGGTTTGTAATCGAAAAGAATATCAAAAATAGAGTAACTATAATTTAATACAAACACGCTAATATTTGAAATGAGAGCTAGAACAAAGTATGCTACCAATATACTCAATTTATGAAACTTGAACAATCCCGTGATATGAAAGTGTCGGTGTGGAATTGTTTAACCTTTGATAAATTCAATACATGAAACATAGTTACTTATAAAAAAAATCAATGCAAAATACGAAGATAAAAAAAACTAAATTACCAAGAAAGAAATGAAACCATATCTATCTCTGCAACAAATTTCTTACAAACCTATACTGATAATAAAATCAACGAAAGCCAGATGTGGTGGGCCTTTATTAGTCGGTGGATCTGTTAGCACAAGGTAGAACTAGGGTTCAACGATACAACAAAACACCAACAAAACCCTAACTACCGACCCTTTTGGAAACACCTGTGAAGCAGATGAAGTCTCACCTGAGGTAGAGGAAGGGGTGGTTGCGGGACTCAAATGTCTATAAACTTAGTTGGGACATAGATCTGTGATTCTAACACTTAAAACAACACTCTAACATTCATCAATATCCAATCTCAGTTACAATGCAGTTAAACCCTAATTATAGAGTATCGTAGTATTCATTCAGATCTAGCATCTAGCAGCACTTATCATGACGAAACA